>STHB01019085.1:0-12207 GCA_018908115.1 Anopheles rivulorum
AGTATTTATAACACATTCAGCACAACATTCGTAAAGAGAATATCTGGCGCAATATGAAATCATATAACACTATTTCCCTAACATAAGTCACTATTAGTAGTACTAGGTTGGACTTTGACGGCTGCTCGGCTGTGTTTTTTTTTGGGTTTTAGTGTTTGGATTGCTTCACGAGGAACGTAACCTTACTACTAGGAAAGATTGCCGCACATTCCACCAGCATAAATTTCCTTCGCACACGCCCCATTCATTCCCGCTCGGATCTAGCAGCAGCAGCAACACAATCGTCTTCACTCGTATGTCCATAAAAGAATGTCAAATTCATATGGACAACAGTTTCAGTCAAGGATGATGCTGCCTCGTGCCTCTTGCTCACCACACGAACGTCCGCTTTTGATTCCGCCTCAAGTCCGCGTGCCCTGTGTTGTGTTGTGTGGTAAGTAACATAAATAAAGGAAATAAAATAAACTAAGTACAGCTGTAATGTTTTTGTTATGTTCCTGTTTAGCGGCAGTTACTGTCGTCCCTGTTGGTCGTTATCGTCAACGCTATGCTCTCGGTTACGGTTTCATCCTTCAGTACGTTTGGTTATTGCTGCTGCTGTCTTCCTAGTTTTCGCCTTCCCCCATTCGCACGTACCCACCAACGGCCCTTTTCGCGATCAAAACAATTTTCTGCTCGGTTCACGGCTGTGTGTCTATGTGTGCATGACTGCAGAGCTTTCCTCGTTTGAGGTTTTTTCTTTTCTTTTTTCTTTTGCCCATCCCCCTTTCAGCTGCCGAAGGAGGAGGAAGGGGGGGAGGGGGAAGGATGGTTGTTGCGGGCAATATTTAAAATAAATCTTAATGATACAACAGTGTTTATATTTGTCACACACTGCGCACTAGCCCACATGTCCGGTCCGGCAGGAGCTTCACTCGGAGCGAAACCGACGTCGGGCGCATCGGGGCAAAACCGCCCGCTTCAAAAACCCCTCTGCCTGACCTCCCTCCTCCCCCTTCACCCAGTAAAGGACTACGACCCGCACTCCGGGTACGAAATTCCTTCGAGCGTCAAGCTGTCTTGTCAGTGTTTGTTAGTTTGTGCCGCAGTTGAGATGAGAATCTATTATGCAGAAAACAGGACAACGGCGATCTCCGTCCCTGACAGCACTGGCGAAGCAATGATTCCTCACCGCGGCTCACCTCTTCCCCCTGGTGCCCTGCCCGTGGCGCTAGATTTTTTGAGATACGAAAGCGACACAAGCACATCCAGTCACTCCAGAAATGTTTTCATTTCAACCATTTTCTCTGAATCAACTGACTTCACTGACATATGCAAGCTTTTTACGAGTTTTTCACTGTTTCGAGCAGCAGTAAGCACGCCAAGGAGTAGGTTTTTATCATTCCCACACAATACACACGTACACATACACATATACACACATACACATAGATACAGCAGCATCACACAGCTAGCTGGCAGTTGCCACTAGCTGTGGTACAACTCATCAAAAACCGTGTTGTGTATGCACTGTTTTGCGCAACCAGTCCAGGCAAAACGGCACGTCCTTTGTAGGCAGCACGAGCGCCCGAGCGAACGGACATGACAACCGCTTTAAACCCATTCAGCAGCACATGTGCAACCATCAGCACAGGACAACAAGCAAACTTTTAGCCGCTGGGTAGGCCAGCCAACGGTCTGACAGAAGCTAGCATGTGCTAAATTAAGAAGTGAAATGTGTAAAAATGTACCACGGCGGCGTGGTTCAACTACTGTACAATGTATTGCATGTCGTGAAACAATCAAATCAAACAATAATTCACTTCAGCACGGGATTGTATGAATGGAAGTCACAATAGCTTAAACATAAAACGAAGTGTCAAACATGAGAAGAACGAAATCATAAAAACAATATCGAACAAAAGTAAACAAAACATTAAAATTAAATAATATATGCTAAAACATGAAAGTAAACACTAACAAAAACACTTTAAAACAAATGCTACAAACACAACACCACAGTCAATCATAGCCTTTCCGCAGGAGCATCCAAAAGTTCGCAAACGTATAATATTCCTTGTCTCGTACTTCTCAACCGCTGGATGAATCGTTGAACGTGGAATAACATTTATGTGTCTTTTTATTTCTGCCCACTGCTACCAGCCATTTTGGTCATCAATTCGTCGATGTTGTCTGTTGTGTTTATAAACAACAGTAACCGGTGCCGAAAACCGCGCTAGCAACAAAACGGGCAATTCTCGTTCGGTCTAGGAATTTTATTTGTTTTACCTTTGAACCTACATATTCGTATACACTTTCTACGCAAACGTACCATTGTCCGCTTTGTTCTCACTTGGGATCATTCCTGACGGCAATGAATCAATTCGAATGGCATCATGAAAAAAGGGGCAGAGCGAAGAATTTTGATTTCATTTTACCATAATCGTGTTTATCTTCCAGAATCATGACAACAACGGTAGAGTAAAAAACACAAAACAAACGTCTGACTGACCACTCAAACAGCTATCTTTTCCTCCTAGTGCAGGGATACATATCATACAGGGATCGATAGAAATCGAGCTGGGCAGATTCCTGTTTTTTTTTTTTTGGATAAATATTTTTGTTTTTAAACAGATTAAAAAAGCAAACAATTGATGCAAGTTGATGTGTTATTTTTGCTTTAATTAATTATTTTGAAAATGATAATAAAATTGTAAGATAAATGGTCCTTAAATGTATCTGGAATTACGTTTAATGCTGCGCTGCTGCTCATAAATTTATTTCCTTCACAAAATCTGATTTCAATTCAAAATCCACAAAATAAAACCCTAACAATTGAAAAATAAAAAACAATTGTCCACCATCAGCGCATGGTTGAGCATCTATTCCTATTCCATTGCACACGGGGGAGAGAAAAAAAAAAGAAACAGGAATCGTCGCAGAAGATTGAGAACATGCGAAAGGAACGAAATAAATCAATGTCATTGCAAAACCTCAAACAGATATAGAAATAATTAGTTCCTTTTTGGACCATTTTTTGTGTTCATTTCGCTTTGTTTCACCTCGAATTTGGTTATGACCGGGCCCGAACCATCCGTTTTTTTTTGTTTTGTTTTGCCTTCCATTCCATACCTTCGGACAATCGCGAAACCAGCCACCAGGTATTTCGAAACGTTGGTAAAGCGACCCATACCGGCATGATTTCCAAAACCCGATCACATACGCTATCGGGTGGCGTATCCTATCGTGCCTGCATAAATAAATCAAAAATTAATTAAAAATATGTATCGTAAAAGGGGGCATACCGATGGGCCAAACATGACCAAGACATTGCATTAGAGCGGATGTAGCGTCACTGCTGGCGAAGATATATACATAAATATATATATATTTATATATATGCTCGTGATATGTTTTCACTGGAAGCATGAATATCTTTCATCTTTTCAGTTCGGCTGACACCGGTTTCGGAGGATTGAACGGATATTGATATTTTTATGATTTAAAACGAGCGAGCGAGAGAGAGAGAGGAAATGAAGGAATGAAACCATTTTGTGTTCTTGGTGGCTTGTAGCAATCAAACACAATTGTGCATTCAACGACTGTGTTTTTGCTTCTTCTATTTTAACGAAAGAAAAATCCGTCCTAAAACGTGCCACCCATAAATTGATTAAATCTACAGACAAAATTCAATCCGTCCACCATTTGCACCGGTCCAACCAGTTCTAATCAGTCGCTAAACCCAATTATTGCTTAAGCTATTATGTGATTTCGCATAAATCTCCCAATGCATCAAACCGCTGCACCACAACATGACACGGGAGATTATGCAAAAAACAAAAATAACAACAACAAAAAAACACCCCAAAAACAACAACAAAAAAGCCCCACCGAACCTATAAAAGTAGCCTTCGTTCATCACCGATTCTCTCACGCCCGGGCTTTCTCGTATGGGCTATCGCAGAAATTTATTGTTTCAAAGCAGTCACCCCTGCCTGCCTGCGCGTCCCATCACTTGGCGACCGGTGCGCCATTGCGCCATCCCACAACCCCCCCTCATGTGGGGTTCTTCTTCTTCTTTTTCATCATTTTTTTTTTTGTTCGAAGCTTCCGTTCCACCTTCGATGTGGAATTTGTGTCCTCATGCTCGCGGGTATATGCAAGAATCGAAAAAAAAGCAGGACACAAAATAAATACGTAGGAAGCGGCAATGAAAACACTGACGAGCGTGCCCCGTTTTATTTTCCCTGCCCTGCCACCACACATTGGCACATCGGATTTTCGTTGAAGTGCAAACGAAACAAAACAAAACAGAGGAAGAAGAAGAAGAGCGAGAGAAAAAAATTTACGGCGGAATCTTCAGACGCTGATAATGTCCAAAGATGGCATGTCACGGGGACCATGTGAAACCGTCCGTCCACGGTTGGCTAGCATGAAATGCTTACCAAAATAAAAAAAAAGCAACAACACACTAACACACGCTGCACGTATATATATTACCCGTGGCATGTGTGTATCGTGGCGAAGGCTCATACTGCCGGTGCCGGAGCTGTATCAACTAACGACGATATCAGTGTTTGGTTCATCAGCAGCAGCATCCAGCAGCATCCACCATCACCAAGCGGGAAAAGTTCATCCTTATGCTGCACCGGGCGTTGCTTTTTTTTGTTTTTTTTTTTTGTTTTTAGATCTCGGAAACTCAGTTCTCAGCGAACGGCGAACGACATGGACTGCATTAATTTATGGAAAAGACAAAGACATGGAATTGATTTTAGTTTGATGATAGTCGATAGTGATGGGTCTGGATTTTTCTTTATTCGAGGCGGGCGATAATCAATTTCTCGTGACTCCCTGGCACTACCTACTGCGGCACTGGTCCACGACCCGGGAAAGGAGTTGATGGGTGCACCCGGCAAGTATCGGTGCCGGGTGGACGTTTTGGTCCGTATGAAAAAGGCATCAATAAAGTGGAACACTAACATCGGTCTTATTGTCGCGCCTCGGTCCATTCCGGACATTATTTCGAATAGTTTAGGTACGGATCTACTGCAATTAATTATTAACAAGGAAGAAAAAATCTAAAATATTGGATGTAATAACATTGGAAAATAGGGTACCTCTAGGTAGGTGCAAATGAAGTTAACTAATGAAAGCAATTTAAATGGAGTGTCCTCTAAGTCAAAAACTTACCAACTTTGACGATTTAATTGCAAATCAGTACAACAATTGATATTTAAAACTAATTAGTTAGATTTTTTAAAATTTAAATTATAAATATACTTCACAAGGCTACGGTTCAACACAAAAAAGGTACATTATTCATGTATTTATGTATCTTGCCACGCGGTTGTTTGCATCGTCCGGACGAATGACGCTCGAATCAATTAGCGGCAAATAAATACAATCACCTGAGTGCGCATGATATCTTCATTCCTCTTTATTCGGCTTCCCGAGCAGCCTTAAACCTTCCCGACAACCGATGGGCAATCTTTATAGCATAGCAGCACAACACCGCAGAAGCTGCACTGGCACGCATTTGCCGCCTTTTGCGAAAAACCCGTGCAAAATGTCGCCGCACCATTATCGACGGCTCCCGATCGGTCGGAAGATTGCTCGGCTGCCCGTGAACCGTGACCGTAAAGTCCTGGCAAAACCGCCAGCAATGCCACCGGTCCGAGGTTAGGATTCTGGCTGTAATTATCACGTTTCACCGACGCCGTTTGTGGCGCGGTCGTAAACAGTTTTGCGCGAAGACAGCGAAGGTGAAACGCGTCGCGTCGGCAGACAATCGGCACCGGGTGGAATGTACTGGCTGGCCAGATCGGATGGGGCACAGCGGTAGGGTGCCAGGCAGGATTTGCCATTTGCATCCTGGCATTTGCAGCACCGGCAGTTGCATTTATCAACTGTTATACCTATACGACCAGCTTAATTACCGCCGTTCGCTCATCGATACCAGCTAGCCCGTCATTCGTCAGCCGAGTTCTTGAGCGAGGGCCTGAGTGATCCAAAATTTTACTGCGCTCAAAACATCACACTGAGCATGAGTACCATTCGCACTGTGCGACTGTAGTTTTATGGCTTTTCTTCCTTATAACCTTGAGCAACTATAATGCAACGAAGGTAAAAATAAAATAACGCAGCCGAGTAACGAGTATGTAAACGCTAAGCAGGCAAATTATTGTTATTATATTTCCCTACCAGTGTCTCCGTGTTTGCCCATGTCGGGCAGGTTTTATCTACCAGCCAGGCCAGCAAAACGAAGAAAAGGGGATCGAAATAGCTGATTGCTAACGTGCACAAAAATCTTACCAATCTTGGTGCTCCAAGCGTTTTAATGAAAAATGTTCGGTCAGCTTAGTAACGATAGGGAAGGCAACTCGAGAAGAAGGTATTGGCCACGAGCGCTATTTAGTAGAAGATTGCAAAAATTGTCCAGCACGTGGGTTTGTTGGGTTATTGATATAGCAGCTGCTGTACACGGGCTGTGTCGGTCACCATTCAAACATGCAACAGCCCACCAACACCGATCAAATGATATCATTCGCCCAGAGCGGACCCCGATAAGGATGTCTTCAATGGCGAAACTTGCCACGGAGACCTTCGTTTCGGCAACCAAAAGAAAAGAAAAAGCACACACACACACAAGGGTACCGAGGCAATTTATCCAAACTGCTGAACTCAGGTCCTAATTAAAAGCTGACCAAAATAGATACCTTCCCAGCATCGGATCACGAGTGGTTACTGTGACGGTCATATCACGCCATGATGCCCATCGAGTGAAATGGTGCAAGAATTCACCGCCCAGCGCTCACTTTCTCTCTTTACACAAGACGTTGTGCGCACGGGACACATGCTTCACCGGGACGTACCGGGCAGCATCCTTCGTAAAACAGGAAAGACAAACTACTCATTATCACCGTACCATTCGCTTGCCATATCGCCTGTTCGCCCAAAACCCTAGCCTTATTGTTGGCGTTCCCAGGTTTCGAGATCGACCGTTGATGCTTGTGTCAAAGACATTGCGCTTTGACCGTTTGCTGTGACTCCTACCAATGCTGGCACGGCTTCGACAAACAATTTTTGCCACTTCGTTACGAGCAGCATCACTGATGTGATTTTTGTCAAACCCTAACCGGACGCGATGGGTACTCTTACTCTCTCTCTCTCTCACACACACTCTATCTGGCATCCATAAAATCGTCGATAGAATATCTTTATACTAAGCGGACGTGATTAAAGCCAACATCTTGTGCATGATGAAGTTTTGCACGCATTTGCTAGTTTCAGTTCCGAAACCCTGCTAGTTTCTGCAAACCTCGTCAGCTTAATACACGTTCGCAAACACTTCCTCCCGTGTTTGGTTTTGCTGATGCCATCGCCTCGCTCATTACCGAGACCGGACTCGTTGATTAGTACGCTTAGCGACACGGGATTTTTTCGGTTTTTCTTGGTGCGATCTCAGCCCATTTCTGTCTGTCGATTACTGGATCCAAGGGCTCGGACACTACGATTGATGGGACTTCTGGTGGTTTGATGGCTCCAGAGCGGTGTGAGAAAATTTCGGATGACAAGCACGCTGTGGGCATGATGAAGACATTAGCCAAAGATAAGGACAAGTATTGCACCATCCCTTCTAGCAAAAGTTTCTGTGCGGAAAGTGATGCGAAGTAGTCCAAAATTTCCTACAATATATGCCTATATATGCGGTTTCTTGCTTTGCGGACACCTGTTAAAAGCATGTGTACCGTTCCGTAAGAAAAATCCTTAAAACATTATACCGTGTCACCTTTAATGAAAAGCCAACAAATAGTTTATTAAAAAAAAATTCCAACATCACTTCACTTCGCACGGTATCCTTTGCGTAGAAGATGAACCCACAAAAGTAAAACGCGGACTGACAGTTGGGCAAACAGTGCGCAATATTTTTTAATTACCTACATATCACTCAATTAGCACCTTGCCTCAAAGAACTCTTTCATGAAGTGGCAATAAATTGTTGCCAATGCTCATACATCAGCCAACACACGACCTTCCCTCCCACACGATCACGCAAACAAGGCACACATACGTGCGCCATTTTAATCATACCCGGTGCTCGGCTTTTTTTTTTTTTGTTCTCATTTATTCCCATCATGGTGGCAGTAATTTTTCATACTTTTCATGCAAAACAGAGACGTGCCAGCTGCTGACGGCGTAACGAGAGTGAGTGCATGATTGCTTTCGGTATTGTTTTCCATCGCTCAGCTGCGAATTCGGCTGCAGTTCTAGCGGAGCTTTTGCCGCAGCCCGGGCTTGCCCAAACTATCCATCAATTATAATTATGTAAATGATTAAAAATAATGAAAATAAATTTTAATTATCATAAATATCGCCGTGATGCATATCGTTTTGTGTCAACTGGTTCCGGTGCATCAAAAATGTACAAAAAAAGGAACAAAAAAACAACAACAAGCTTTATTAATAAGAACTCCACAGCTTGTAAACAACATGAAAAGCGATATTGGCGAGGTACGATCAATGGAGAAAATGTTATACAATTCATCAAACACTTTACCATATTACTTATTAAATATATTTTATTTTATTTTGCAAAACTATACTATAAAAGTAAGTTTTTGAAAAACAATCTACAATAAGAAACAAAAATGAAAAGAATTGAAAGATTTGTAAAAATATTTAAAAGAAGGATAGAAAGCCAAGAAAGAAATATGAAAAACAAAACAAAATAAATAAGAGGAAAATTGACTAGATTAGCAATGTTATATTTACCAAGAAATTATCTTTAATGTTAAAATATTTCACTAAAAATTCTTTAATTGTGATGCAAGATAGTAGTATTATACAAGTTGATTGAAAAACTAATAAATTAAAAATTAATAAAAATAAGTTAAAAATCAAAGGAATAAAAGCTTTGATCTTACGGAAACTCCAATAAAGTGTAATGCACAATGACAACAGGACTGAAACAAAAAAACGCATTCACCTTCACATCTCACATTTTACACATAATTATGTTGATGTCTTACGGTGCATATCACCCATCGCAAGTACAACCAATTGTTAGACCAATCGCACGCCGGCCAACTCCCGTGGACCGCCTTGTTGTCCGTTGCGTTGTTGGTATCATTTTAGTTTTTTGGTTTGGTTCGTAGCACGAAAAATCTTATTTAGTCTTCAATCTTTTATTTATTCCCATTGCCAGCACATTTCACTCCTTTTGCTCGGACGCTGGACGTACCGGCGACGAGCGTGCAATGCCACCGTAACAATTCCCATCCAATGCTGCTCCAGGAACTCCGCTACATCGGCGATGGGGCTTTTTTCCACTCTTTTGCCACAGTTTACAACCATCACCGGGCGCATAAGACGGCACCGGATCGGGTCCGGATCGAACAGAAAAAAAGCTATGTTTTAAAGACTTTACGTACGCATGTACAGGTCTCAGGCCCCGGGTGAAGACGCTCCATTGGGCATAACGTTCATCTCGTGTGGTTCGATCAACAACGCAAACGGTTCGGTAATGATCTCCTTTGTGTCTGATAAGTCTCTTTTTTTGTTCTCCTCCCGTTTTTCTTTTCTTTTTTTTTTTTTGGCTTTTCATTCCCTTTGTTTCAATGCAAACCGTCGTCCAGGCCAGCCGATCGTCAACGGGCGCAAATCCGCGTGACGGCACGGGCGTGTAGTACGGCAAAATGCAAAAAGGTACAGTTCAGAAGCTCCAATACGGTCAGATAATTCTCCCTCATTTCAGAACAAACTGCATTCTTCGTACCATAAATAATGCTGGTAGCCTGTGCATCGCCAACCGTGCCGACCTGTAATACGTACGGTACGGTCAGAATTTTACTGTAATTTAAGCACACCCCCTGAGACTCGGTGAGACCACCGTTCGCAATGGCTGGAAGCCACCGGTCGTCGTGTACCATCGATTCTTGTCGATCGCGCTCAGCTTGATCTCGATCGGGGCGCAAGCATACAGACGTCCTGGATGCTGTTTTCGGAGGTGCCCGGTGTCCCCGAAACGCGAACCCGAAGCGCAGGCTGCAACCGTGGAATCGTTCGTTGCGTTTGTTTTTGCCTTGAAATACCGAAAATCGTGACACATCATTCTCCACCGGGCATCGGGTAAAAATGTTTGTTTGCTGCTGCTGCTGCTGCGCTTTTTCATGGCCTTGCGATCGACAATCGATTGGTGGGTATTTTAAATATTCGCAACAACTCTTCCACCCGCGATCCGAGCCCGGGACATTGCTGTTGCTGATGTCCTCGCTGCAGTGGTTGACATTGTACATTTTTAGCGCTCTGCAGGTATATAGAGTGCGGTAGCGCGACCAGGCTTGATCAGCAAATCAGTTCAATACTGTATCGATGAAGCAGCGCCGAACCGACCTTCCTAGAGGAGCAATATGAGAACATTGAACCAAACATGAAGCAATCATTAACAAACTTGGAGTTTTAGCTCTATGTTCACACGAGAGATAATTTAAAATTTATAATGATTTTTTGAAGACTTTAATGACGAGTGTTTTTGGCAAAAGTATCTTCAAAAATCTAAAAAACGCTACTAAAAACATCTAAAGCTTTTCCATCAAAAAACGACAAAAGTAAAATTCCATCCACCGTGCGACCATTGTTTGATTGTGACCGCAACTGGTGCTTACCTGGGATCTGCCAACAAAACACTCCGCCCAGGCGAAAGCCAACCGTGTAACGTAAGAAATACGCTCGCTGATACAATTCATCCCGGAAAGCCATTCACCATGCCACAAGACTCACACACAGCGAGGCAGCAAAAGAAAATGGCATATCGGGTACCGGGCGGGATGGAGATTTACCGATCGTATTGTTACGATAAACACGCATTTATGCTATTTATTGCAATTGATTCTCCATATTCCGGTCCCCCTTTGCCGCAGGGCGGACTCTCACTGACTCCGGATGAATATGGTGAAGGAATGCAGATTTTGTACGCTAGCTTGTGTCGTTGTGTTGGCCGTTTCAAGGGAGCTGACATTTCCCTGCGGCTCGATCTTGCCCATCATCATTATCATTACTAGTAGTTGCAAAATAAAACATGTCTTCCGTTTACACCATTCTGCAGCACCTTCCCTACTGTGGCGATACTACATATGGCAGAAGCAATTGAAGGCATCTCGAACTATGCCAAAATCAAAAGTCCATCCTAACGATTTGCTTCAATAAAAGCACTGATGCTTTCCAGTATGTCTCAAAACCGAAGAAAATACGAAATTCTCACATGATCACCAAATTCACCATCGCCACAAGAAGATCTTGAGAACCCTCTTGGTGACTGCGTTCGCTACAAGAAAGATTGAATATCCCGTCCAAGGTATTCCGATCATTCCTAGAAACAGCTCATCGGTATCGAACGACAAAACCATCATTCCTGCGTAAGCCACAGAAGCCACCGATCTTGTCCAGCCCAAGATCTGCAGGGCACTGCAGCAACCGCTGCAAATTGTCTCGACAACCCACTGTGCTCCATCCCAAAGCCCCGTCGGTCGGGAACTCTTCCTTTTGTGGATGGGGTTGCAGATAAAACTGAATGTCAACTTTACGCTAGGCAGTTGCCCGCAGTGAAAAGCATCCAGCACCCCGGACCTAACCTGTCCCTGTCCGGCAAAACGGAGAAGAAAGATGCGAAAAAGATACGGTTGTTATTATAAAGCGATTCGGTGTTAATTCCAAACAACTTGATGGCACTCAACGTTGAAGCGCACATATTTTACCGCCGATCCCAATCGGTACGGCGTACCGATAGCATTGGCATATTTGTACGCCGCTGACACACGCCGTTGCCTGTGTGAGTTGTGTGCCCCGTTTTGCTTCCTACATATGCATAAAATAGCGCTACACAACCGCACCGTAACGACCACTCACCTCGGGGGAGGCAAAATGGGGCTGCTGTTACGGCTGCATGGTAAGCTGAGAATCTTAGCTTTGCCGTGTGCCCAATCACTAGCCAAGATGCGTTTGCTTTACGATGCCAGTGCTGCGCGGTGAAGTTGAAGGGCAGCAGCAGGGCTGCATACATCGAAGGGTGACAAATGTATGAAATTTCTTGGAAGCTAGCTAACAGCAATGCATGTACCTGTAAAGGAATCTTTCAATAGGTTATCGTGTCGTCCATCGACGGATTTAGTTCGATGACCTTGCTGGACGCTTTTAAGATGTGCTTAAAATTGCTACCGACTACAAGAGGAA
>STHB01019115.1:0-12200 GCA_018908115.1 Anopheles rivulorum
TATAATCGGAACACTGATAGCCGTACCGGACACGTTTATTGAGCGAGATCTCTAGTTGCTGATCGGAGCTAAACCATCCGAAGTCCTCACCAAACCCGTCAGTCAAACTCGAGACGCGACACTGATCGTTCCTGCGTGGCGGTTTCTTTAAGTGACCGATTGTAACTTCGTGCGTTACGGCGCGTGTGCGGCTACTACCGTGCGGCACACATAAGGTGCACGTGTTGCATAATAATACGAACCTGAGGAGGTGAAAACGCACTGCAACGCCGTACCCTGGGTGGTGACCCTGGCTAGTAATGTTTTGTGGGTTCTCTCTCTCTCTCTTTCATTCACCCCCAGCAATACAAACTTCCCATCCGTGAACGATTCCACCGTCTCCACCGGAGGCTTTTACCTGACATTGAATGTCGCGATCGAGCCCCTGAGACCCGAGCAAGGCAAGCGCGAGAACTCGCGAGGAACGCGAAATGGAACGCGTTCGGTACGAAGCGAGAGAGCCCACAGTGTGGCCTCGGGGAAAAAACCGGAACGAGATCGAGATCTGTCTGACCGGGCTGCGCTGCCTTAGGAATTGTCATCCCTTGAACTTAACCCACAAAACCAGCCAGACGAGCACCGAACGCGGTAACACCACGTCGCGTTTCCTTTCCGGGACCGGCAGTGTGTGCCTGTGAATGGACCTAACTTCCTTCCTGCTTCACGCGAAAAGCAAAAACAAAAACAGAAGGGAGCCAAACCTTTGGGTGGCGAAACATTCCACTAGATGTTCCGTCCATCCCAATACCAACCTTGCTTATATGATCACCGAAAATGTCTGACGTGCAACGAACGAATCGTTAGCCTTTTTTTTTTGTTGTTATTGGTTGTACTACTTGAACTGATCACCTTCACACGGGCACACACGGACGCAGGCTGGGCTGCTCAAAGTCGAACCACACAGCGGACAATGCGCGAACCGCTTGCCAACTGTGCGCTTTAAATACCCGGACGCGAAACGGCACACCGGGCGCACACTTTACATCATGCGAACGCACACAGCTGCCCAGCTGGCCGTACACGATATATAGGGTTATCGAGCAACGGCGATCGTGTTCGCGCTTACAGTTGGAGTGTGTGCGCGTGTGTGTGTGTGCGCGCGCTTGCGTCCGCCTGGTTTTTTTGTTGTTGTTGTTGTTGTTTGCGTCCATCCATCATCATTGATCTGTCCCGGTCGATAATTACGCTCCCTTGTCTTCTCTGCTCTTTCTATCTCTCTCTTTCTCTCTTTCTCTCTCTATCTATCTGTGCGTCTGTGGTCAATTAGTTGGACCGCATCGGGTTCGTTTACAATTGGGCTCAACTTTGTGCGCGGAGGCCGTTGGCATGTTTCGAATGTGTCCCCCACACCCATACAGGCGGTTGGCGCACAGACACGAAAAGAAATGGTTGCCGTTTGTGTCCGCGTTTGGGATATCAATTTCATCAGCCACCTCGGTTTCGTCCGGGTCAGACAGAGGGAACACAGGTTGTAATAGGATTATGTTTCCACGCGGACACTGATTTCCGACAGTGCCAGACAATTATTGCACTATCGGTGCACGTTTAAGTGGATTGTTGTACGGTATACTACTAAATCTTCGCACACGGTTGATGCATGCAATTATACCAACAAAAACCGTCGGAAGCGATGTGTCCGTACCGACGAAAGGTTTCCAATTCTGCTGTGTCTTTGCTCTCTAACTCATTCCATTTGCTTGAGGCCATCCTACCATCAACCAAAGTCCTGTGTCAGTCGACACTTATCAAGCTGCATCGCAAGATACATCCTCCGAGGGCAATTTACCTAACAATGAGGACATTTACTGTCAATTGTTCTAGCGCAATGGAACGATATGGGGCGGTTTCGGAGGGCTTTAGCTATGGGGCGATTTTACAACACACACCATTGATTAGATACGGCTGGCAAATGATTTACAACACTATGGGGCTCTTGCAAACATTAAAAAAAAAATCCCCCCTTTGGAACTCCCATATTAACACTTCCATTTACAGGGACGTCATTCCAGAATTCCCTTCCCTTAATGTGATGCCGATTGTTTTTGCACGTAACGAACTTGTAGCAAAACAGACGGTGAGTGTATATTCCAGCTGGCAGCATCTATTTCCCCATTCGTCATGACATTTAATTAGGTCAAACAGAGGACTGTTTAGAATGACGCAATAAGCAGTGATACTAATATTATATACTTAAACACACCGACTAATTTACGTGCCACATCAAGGTGAGTGTCCTTATCCTGCCGACTTGCAAACGCCGATATTGCATCATGCAGTCTCGCATCTTGCGTTTCGATCACTGCTTTTATCACTTCAATCACAGCATGATCATGATGATGATGATGATTGTGGTGCTTATCAGCAACTGCTTTTTTTTGTAATGACACACTTTCAAACCACCGAACCGTGCAGCGATCGGAAGGTGAGAATGTGCTGTTTGTGACGTCGGTAGCGCTGCTGGAATCATATGTGGCACACACACACACACAATGGGAAATTTATTTAAACTAATAACCCTTCATATCTTGCGTACACGTGGTGCTTTCTTTAAGATGTCTAGTAGAAGTATAGTACGGATAGCACAACATTTCGGGTACAACTAAACGGGCATTGCTTGGGCGACATAAGTAAGGAAGCAGTACTTGCGCGATCGACATCGATCGTTACAGGCTGTACTAACAAGCGCATGTTTCATTGCCCCCAGTGTTCGACATCGGCAAACCGATCGGGATTACCTCCGCTAAAGGGGTAGATCTTTCACCGCAATGAAACACACGGTGTGGGACCCGATAAGCGACCAGAACAGTTGTTCTGTTGCTAATGCAACACTCCCTAACCCCCTTCGAGTAGCACGTTTCAGCTGCTTTACGTAATTAATAACATACAAACTGCTGCTTTCGCGCATCTCGTGCGATCGATGTTGCTTTTATTTTGTTGTTTATTTTACCTTCCGTTGCTAGATCTGTCGGTGCCGGTGATGTATGATGATGATGATGATGCTGGGTACCGTTGGCTTCTCTCCCTACTGGTGCGTGGCACTCTACTCACCGCTACCGAAATACTATCGACACAGACAGACAGTGCTGCACGTCGATGCGCCTATCGAGGGAATGGTATCTTTTAGCGAGTTCGGAAACGTTTCCCAACCATTTTTTTTGTACCTCGTGACGAGCGACCACGGCCGGGTACTGGGTAGATGGTGTTTTGCGCGTGTATCGTACAACAAAAATACAGCATAAAAAACAAGACAACTGTCGCGTACATTCAATTTTATCGATACTCGGATCGGATCTGCGACGAACAAAACAGATTGAGTAACGCGATTGTGGCCAGAAAGCAAATAAAAAAAAAAAACATTTCCTCTTTAAGGTCCATTTTTACATTTAAAGCGAAGTACAGTCAAAACATAACCGCACACTAACAACAAGTGTGGGCGCCTGATATGAAGCATGGTCAAACATTTATCTAATCTAAATACTCCCTATTTCGTAAATGGTGTGTTAGTATGGGGCCAGTGCAACGCAATCCAATGGACCCCCCCTTAGGGTACGGCGAAAAGTGCCAGTACCAATGACAAAGGGAAAAAGTAATGAAATGAAAGTAAAAAAGGGCTTAACAATATGATTCATTGACGTTACTTACCATCGGGCTTGCGGCAGACATTCAACGTACACTACACTTCTTCACTGCACTGCGCACCATGACCATCGACGTTTGGACGTGCACATCCCGCGGAAGATATACGCCAGACGAAGACGGCAATTTGCCGCGATTACCCGCACCAGCGGTACACGGCGAGGAGCAGATACGCAACATTTACGTGTCTGATTAACAACGATCGACGGTGGCGCCGGTTCTGTAGGTTTTGCAACACAAAACGTTTGCAGTTGCCCTGGCACAGCATCCGGGACTAAAAATAAATCACGCGATCCGATCTTGTTGCGTAGGGGTAAGATGGTTCTTCCATTCTACCGAATGAATGTTCCCTCTCGCACCGCAACGATGGACATATTCGATGGTTGTAAACTTCTGCACCGCTAGCATGACTAGACAGAACGCAGTTTTCGTACGATCCACGATGCCGATCCGGATGGTTGTGAGTCAACGGGCAAACGCGAGGCAGAAAGCACAGCACGTTGATGACGAAATAGAAACGATTAATGTGCAAGCGCTAATTGTATTAAGTGAGACCTGTGACTATACCGGCAAATTATACTGATAAGAAAGAAAAGTTCACTATCGTTTCCGATAGAGGTCAATGTTTACGGAACTTTGCAACTTACCAGTCCGATAGATAGCCATAATTTTGAGTTAGTTTTTTAAATATTAAGCTGGAGGTACGAGTTAATTAGAACGTTACGCACAACCGGTACAATATTTCCATTTTTATTTGCAATTTTATTTGGAAAAACACTTTTTCTTCGGTTCGGGTATGTTTTGCTCGTTCCGCAATGTTGTTTGTTTTCCTGTTTTTTATTTGACAGCAATTGTACGCATTCGGTTTTCGCCGCGGTTGATTTTCGAGCAGAATGCAACTTTCGAGCAGTTAATAATTCAAACAGCGCGATTATTGCAATTTGCTATTTTTACCGTATGCACGGTTTTAAAAACTGGTTTTATTATCGCGTTGTTTGTGCATTTTAAACAACGTACTAGTCATTGCTAACACTGTGGTGCTTTATCATGCGATTTAACTATCGAACTGAAGAAACACAGTCAGATAGGTTGCAATTATTCCGCAGCTCTGAAATTGAAAATCATTTGAAATGGTTATACGGAGCAAGTTTCACTGCTGCCCATCATACTCACCGCATAAAGTAGATTAAAGTTCAGATTGAGTGATTTTAGTATCCGGAACTTTGGTTTCTGGTCAGCAACGTACAGACTGAAGCTGCTAATCATGAACGAGAAATCGCCAAATTTGTCTTCAACCGCCAATTTTCCTACGGTGCATAGCTGTTTCTCGAACTCCTGCAGTGCCCTTTCTGATGCTGTACATGCACCAATCAGCAACATATCGTTCAAAGCTAATGGAAATACCCAAGTAAACATCATGGACAACACTTGCTGGATAGTAAATCCCATTGGCAGTCGATACATGCGTATCGCAAAGAAGGATCGATCTGTCAGTATCAGGAAATGTTCGAAGAAAATTAGAAACAAAATCCATCCGTAAACGGCGCAGAAATTTTCAATGATCTGCACAATGTGGCGATAGAGTTGAATCATCGATCGTAGCTGAGTTTCGCATACGGTCTGGTGGATCATTCGTCGCATCTCAACGATCAGGGTTCTCAGCAGCAGTGCGAACAGACCAAACGAAGCGCATAAAGTCGTATGAGATAGGTATGCATATATTCGCAAACAATAGGTAATGAAATGGTTTGTCTGTACTATGAACATCACTGATGAAGAGAGAACCATGAATGTAAGTATAATGCAGTACGATAACGACAAAATGCACATCCACAGCCAGAAGATTTGGAACGCTCGTTTCGAATCTATGTTGCAATTGTACAGAATATGCATGTCTTGCACCTTTGCTATCAGGTGCTCCCAACACTGTGCCAACGATCGCTGCGATGAAGGCCATGCGATTAAAAAGATGGTTACCACATTAAATGCAATGGCAACTACCGTTTCTATGATGACGAAGTAGTAAAATAAAACGACCTGTTTCGCTGAAGTAAAGAAATGGACGCAACCTTTTAATTGTGTTGTTATCAAGCTATACCAGATTCTTATGTTACCATTGGATTTGCAAACGAATGCCGTTTCGTTGTTGTAATAAATCAACCATGTAGCGACCAGTATGCCCGATATCACTATCATCAAAATGAGCTTTGGTGCCGCACTATCCGATTTTACCCTTCCCTGACGATCGACGGTTAGCGACGATACACCAAAAACGTTCTGGGCCAGTAACGTCCACCGGAAACGTTGAAGAAACGTCTTATGCTCGGTACGCTGAAGCATAACAGCTGGTCCATGGTCGATCATACTAAAGCCCTCTAGCTAATTGAATGAATGGCAACAAACTGAACAGTTCGATATTCAAAAGGCATACACGCCCTTCTGATTAGCGCAAAGAGAATACCACCAATTGACATTAATTATTGAATGCCGCCTTCTCTATTATGCCGAAACCTTGAGCTTTGTACGTTGATTGATTAGAGACACATTAAATATGAAGTTGTGTTGCTGTGCACTTTAGGATCAATACAGGGTAGGTTAATAAATCTAAAAACAATTTATCCTATGGACAGACATACATCTACAATTAATAAGTCTTGGTAGTGTTCCGTCCCGTTTGTTGGGAGTTGCTTTGGGTTGTGCCCATTGATACAGTTGAAGCGACGCCAATTGGTCACCAGTAGCGCTAGCAAATCTCATTGATACCGGTTTAAACGAGGAAATAAAATCCAAGAATATGAAAGAAACTAAGGAACTCTAAGTCAGTCTAATGCCTCCGAGGGTGTAAAACAACAGAGATAAAAGTAAATTTTACACATGGGATTTTCTTGAATACCATTTAGCATCAGCTGGTTTGATGTAAACATCTGAAAATCAGAGTGACTTAGCCATTGTTATTAAAAAATAGTCAATAACTGTTTTAATAAGCATAATTAATAGGTTGTATTGAAATGGAAAAAAGTTTTTAAAAAATTCAAAAATTCGGGCAGTATGTTGATTTCGCTCCGAAAAACATCGTTGGACTCTACTGTTGATGTCACGAATGTCAGTTAGCTGTCAAGTTATGCATGGAGCAAAAAAAACAACCAAATAACAACATAAAACATAGCTCGTGCAGGAACAACGAGTTATTCAACTTACGATAGGTACAAATTGGCTTTATCAAAGTTTAGCCATGCAGTCCACAAAACTATTAAGCTGTATTGCAACACATTCAAATGCGAGCTTTGTGCGGTGTCTTTCGTCCAACACTGCAGCCGTAGTGAAGGTGCACCGAAGCATTTACGCCCGCCGGTATCCCACCGTAATGGTTCTGCCGAATGGAGCTACAATCAACCTGAGTTATCACGAGCCAAGGAAAATAATAAAGGTATGTATCGTGGCAATTGGTTTATGTAGTTAAACAAACGTTAACGGAAGTTTTGTATTAATTGTTATTTTGTTATTTGTTTCAGCTTCCGCTCGATTTAAGCCAGCTGTCGGAAGCGGATCGTAAAGCGCGTATCGAGAAGCGTAAACCAAAGCAAAAGATTCGTATTGACGATGATGTCGAGGACACGTTTAACGCAAACAAATACTTGAAGTATATGAAGAAGAAATGAGCGTTGCAATGATGGTACGTGCATTAAATAGATTGTAAATAGAAGAAAAACATTGTAGGAAAAAACACGATTGGTAATAAAGTCGATTATTACAGTTATAGGTAATGTTCGTGTAAAATCTATGCTCAAAGAACATAACTCGAACACATAGGAGAATGTACCAGGAATCAATAGTTCCTCAGTGAAACCTCGATTTTGAATTTATTCTTTACAGCAGAACCCAAAAACTCACAGTTGGGATACATTATTAACCTAATCTGTTTTACATTTTTAATTAATTGGATTAATTTGAGAACTACGAATAATCAAGTCGGTAGCTTACAAAGCGAATAAATGTACGCCAGTTTAATGTAAAATTCATTACAAACCGTATTAATATTTTAAATGATTACCGCGATGTTTTTACAGCATTCAACAGGCCAACATACAAAGCAAATATTGAAAAGAAGAAAAAAATAGTTCCACATTATCTAATTTAGCAATAAAAAAATTATGAAATTCGTAACCACGGAATGATTTTAAACCGTACAAATTAAAACATAAATAAATAGAAAAAAAAATCATCGCCTGGTAGCGTACCACTGTGCGCTTCATTCGACCAGTACTTCATCTGCAACGCAATGGTTGCATACGTATGTGTGCGAGAGGGTGTAAAGTCAACTGCACAACCCGCGTAGCATAGCAAAGCATAAAAATACCTTTAATTTTCTCTCCTGTCTTGTCTCGCTCTCTCTCTCTCTCGCTGTTTCTCTCGCTTCACTCCGTACGCGTTATGCGACTCCGTCGTTGTGCTCGAGGGGGTTAGTGCTAGTGAAAAATAGCACGCACACATCATTCGCCAGGCAGCAGCAAAACAAATCGTGCGGGCCAACTTTTGCGTACAGTTTCGGTCTCGGTGTACAGTAAAATCCTATCGCAGCAAACCAATCGGTAAAATCGGTCAGTAAACGTGAGACGGAAGTGTGTGTGTTTTCCTTACATTTTGTGCAACAAACATTTCGGCCGTCGGCGCGTCGTTGTTTTATCCAACAATACGGGCGTACAGTATACGATTGGATATAATTTTAGAGACAGATACGGAGCCTTACTGTGTTGCAGAGTGTGTTTTTCTGTTGTTGTTTCTACTAGTGTTGTGTGTACAGTACGGTGTTGTGCTCTCTTTTCCAAGGGGTGAGCAAATGTTACTGCTCCATTGGGGGAGGCTAGCGATGTAACAAATTCATCGCCTACTGCCTGATGCTAACAATATGCGGAATGCAACGGAATGTGTCTCAACAGCGTTCGGCTTGAGCCCTGCCATCTCTCGCGCGTGACCCATCCCGACCGTGGGCGATATGCACACGTAGCGGTCTGACCTGGTGGAAAATGTTGTTGCGAAAGGAAGCACAAAACTGTTCGTGTTCGGCCAGCGTAATCCCCAGAAATGGTGCAAAGGAGAGTTTTCGTACGGGGGGAAAAAAAAACACACACATACAGTGCACGCACGCAAGCAAACGCATAACTTTGTGGCCAACATGGAAAAGCGCAACACAGCAAAAGGTCAAGTCGGTTGGGTGGTGGTGCTTGGTGGTGCGCGTAAAGATGTGTTTGTGAAGATGTGTTGGTCAGTTGCAGTGGCCCCGCGGTTCACAAATGCACCGGAGGAATGCATTTTCGCCCGTGCCTGGTTTCCTTCTTTCAAACGTAAACGTTTTGATAAGGTGCAGCAAGCGTTGCGAATATGTTTGTGTGTGTGTGTGTATGTGTGTGGTAGGAAAATGAAAACACGTAGAAAAAAGGCTTTTCTAACACAGAAAAAGGCCTACTAAGTGGATTGAGAATGGGAGATCCGAGAGAGCAACGGAGCCAAAATATGTTGGAAAAGCAATGAATGAGAGTACACAGCAAAACAAAAAAAAACAGCGCACGAGAAGAAGAAAATATCCGGGACTTTTCCTTCCTACATCCAGCATCACGTGCGATCGAAAGAAATGGTCGAACGAGAAAAGACGCGATAGCTCTCTTTCCTTTTTTCCCCTGCTGGTCCGAACTTCATCTGTGTGTTGCTGGGCAGAAAAAGTGTCATCAAGTGTTGGAAAAACTGTAGTTTATGCTTTGCAGTTGTGTGTGTGTGTGTGTGACTGTACATGCTATAAGGCGAGAGAAAACTAACGAGAGCGCAAGATTGAGCGAGAGATAAAGAGTGAGATAGCGAGAGCGTGACTGCTCTAGAACGCCGCAAGAAGAAAAAAGAAATGTCAGCAAATGTCAGATTGTTGTTGTTTACAGTTGCGCTCAAGAGTGGAAGCGTATACGCTCTTGTTGTTGTTTTTGTTCGTTTTTTGCTTCTTTGCCGGATGCTGCCTGCCGCGATCGCTCGTATTGCGGATAGAATGAATGGTGTCGATGCATTCGGTGGAAGCTGAACGCTATTTTTAGAATAACATATTTCCCCCCCTCCCCACCATCCGTGTGCTTGGAAATCAGTCAAACTGTTTTGTTACTGGAAAAAGGGATGAGCGTATGTATGTGGGTTTTGTGTTGGAATTCGCTACAAAACCCATCCGGGCCCTTATGCTGTACGGTGCGCTTGGTTTGGTGGGAGATGGTATCCGCTGTAAGCTTCCCGGAATGCAAGAAGACACAATTATTTATGTGAAGGGATTTTAACGGAGGATAAAAAAAAAGGAAGTTCGTTTTCCTACCCCATTTGCTGACACCCAGGCCGAACGAGGGTGGGTAGACGCTGCAACCGGACCGACGCATCCGGCTTAACGTTGGCAGCACCGTTTGATGCTTGTGGCTATGAGATTTACGTCACATTCATCATCCCGTTGGGGGAGGTTTTTGTCGCACGAGAGCATCCATACGATCCTCCAACCCCGTGTCCGATCAAATCGCGTCCGTAAAGAATTTTCCACATCCCTTTTTTTTTTTTGCTGGTGTTTACCGATTTCCGTGTGAATCACGATTGACGTTGGAAACCGCAAAACATTTTTGTTTTGGGCCTGCTGCCAAAAGTCAAGAAGAGGTTTATTCTACCACCCTGCAAAAATAAATAAAATTAATAATAAGCGTTTATTTGGGAAAAGGGAAAATTCTCGCCAGTACTTGAACTTATCGAGCAAAACAAAACTCTCCAGGCAAAGGTGTCCTACGCTTATAGAGCTCTACAGAATGGATATTTTAAGACACCGAAGATGTTAAACAGATGCTAAACTACTTAGCAGAGATTTAGCTTTGTTCAGCATAGACCGACATGAATGATCGTTCGATCTGTGTGAAGATTCGTCTATGAGTTAAGGATTTGATTTTAAATAAAAAAATAGAAAAACTTGTATTTTTTTGCGAGACTTTTATTATAAAAAGATTAAAAGTTCCTGCTTTACATGGCTAATGATAAGAATAAATAAGACGCTCAATAAAAAATAAAAAAAAAAAGTTAAGAGGAAAAATGTAGTAAATTAAACAAAATTTTATAAACTTGATTATATATTTTGTTATAATATTAAACATAAAAAATCATTTTTTGCTAAGTTAAAACATTTTTAAACAACACATTTTCTTTGTTAATTGCTTAGGAGCATTTGTTTATTTGTGGGATAGAAACAATAAATGCAATTAACTAAATTATCGCTCCCCCACACTTGTGTCGATCAAATTGACGATCGGTGAACATTGTGCGACCTTGACTCTTTTTCCATTTCGGAGCTATTGGCGCCTTTGCTTGAAAGTTCTAACCAAAAAAACATGCTATCAACCACTGATTGAATGTTGATTTATTATCGAAGCAGGACAGAAAGAGAAGCACGTTGATAGTACGACCTTGATAGTTGAAGCCACAACAAAAACAGAGAAGAAACTAGCTCTAATCTATTGACACATATCAAAAGCGAGCGAGAGCGAGAGAAAAGCACGTCGATCAAATTGATCTTCTGGATCGACAAGTCCGGACAACAACTGTTGTGTTGCGAGGATCGAAACTCACTGACAGGGCTGTTTTTTTTTCCCTGTTATCGAAAACTTCACTTTTGCCTTTGCTTAGAGCAACTTGTGTTTGATTTCATTTCATTAAAAAAAAACTTCAAGCACATCAGCGCTCGTGCAGCTGCTTATCTTATCTTGTAAAGGCAGGCTGACGTTGCGTTTCTGTGCCGCGATGATTGCCCCCTGGAATGCTATTTGTCACATTACACAGAGCACGAGTGGCTCTCGTTACCAGCAGATTGATAATATACCCCGGTGACTATGGTGGCGTTTTTAGAAAGGTGACATGGTATCAGTCCTTTATCAAGTCGTTAAAGTCATTTTGTAAAAAAAAACACATATTAAAACGCTTGTCGAGATGATTTCGAGGAAAAACAAAAGTCTTGCAAAAGGACTTATTATCTGCGATTTTTATGGGTGGACTGGGAAAAAAACTATATTTTTGATTACAATAAATGCTGATACACAAAATTTGATAAAAAGTTTTATAGTATAAATTATGCTTTAAGTAACAAATTAATTAAATTTAATTTTCTTTAATAATTTTTTATTTTTTTAATTTTGTAATAATTAATGTAAAAATCAATTTGAAAAAAACACTTTTCCCAACACTCGCAAATATTTCTGACAGCATAGTCGCATCGCTTTATCAGCTGTCAGGTGCGAACGCAATGCCATACACATGCGCGCGTATCACGCCCACGCATGCACAAAGGCTATCCGTAAGCTTCTCGCACACCACACCGACCGCGATAAGCGTCCGATTTTCCCTACGAATCCGTGACGCGCGTACAACGCGCAACGCTTCCGTATTCGTGTGTGCGTGCGAAGCATCCATCGCCGTTCGTGCAGTAAAATCTCGCCGATGCCTACTATAATAGCGTCTGCGCTGCGTTTTAG
>STHB01019129.1:0-12196 GCA_018908115.1 Anopheles rivulorum
AGCGGACTGTCGCTGGCTTTTAACGATAAACGGTTAAGGCTGAAGACTGGTTACGGTCGCCTATCGGGTGTGGAGCACCTGAAGCGGATCCGTAAAGCCCCTTTTGCCGGGTGGTGATTTCCTCTAGGGGAAGCTTACGGTTTTACTACCATCGCGCAAACCATATTCTTAGAGGGCGCATTTTTTACGCCCGACTAGGCGCCTCCATTTATGCGAGGCGAAAGCCTTTTGGCCGTGCCGGGATCGATACCACCATACACCGGGCACAGGTCTGCTTGTGTGTGTGTATGTGCTAGGGGCACTAACACAACTGACGTTCCACGTCTCGGTACCGTGATCTGATTTTCTCGTGCAAGTCTTTCCCATCCCTTTATTACAGCTGCTAGACCCTTGTGGTTTGTGGCAGCAGCAGCAGCAGGTAGCCAGGCTCAGGTTAACCGGAAGCAGTGCTACCATCCGAAAATTCAGGGCCAAATTGCCTCATCCCATGAGGGCATCCACGTATGTGTGTATGCAGATGCGTGTGTGTATGATAGCTGTACTAACGATGTGTAAGAGCCAAAGAGAGCGAGAGCGAGAGCGAGAGAGAGAGAGAGAGAGAGAGAGAGAGAGAGAGAGAGAGAGAGACAGAGAGAGAGAGAGAGAGAGAGAGAGAGAGAGAGAAAGAGCATACCGATCGATTCCCATTGTTTTGGGGTGTTGGAAAGGGAAGTGAAAAAGGGAGTGAAGGGCTTTAGCTAGCGTAACCCCAGTAATGATGGTTGCAACAAAATAGCCATCACACCACACGATGGCGGAAGTGCCGCACAGTGACCGCGTATCGTTTAACCGCTAAACAGGGGGCGAAATGAAAATTTAACACACCTAGATCGTGGCGGCAAAACTGGGGCAAAGTCCAGGCGGGAAGGTCAGAAACCTTAATCACCGAAACGTCCAACAATCTGTACAGCAAATGGCCCGGACACATCGGACTCCATCTGCGTGGTTAAACACGCCCGCACTATCTGTCTAACCTTCACTGGGTGGTCTTTTAAGCCTGACAAACCAGCAATAACGATAGACGAGAGAGAAAGAGAGAGAGAGAAAGAGAGAGAGAGAGAGAGAGAGAGAAAGAGAGGGAGAAAGAGAGAGAAAAAAGCAACTATCATACCAGTAGAATGGTTTCGAAAATGATGAAAACGGAGGGTCCTCCAGGGCATTGACCACGGAGGGAAATTTTTGGAAAATGGGTGCATGTATTCACCTTTGCGTTTCCCGGTCCCATTTCCCGTTATACAGTAGTGGCAAAGAAATACACAAGGCTTTACGGATGATTTTTTGACATGTTGGAGTGTTCCAATAGGACAAGTTTAAAAAAAAATCGTTGCTGCTCATATTGCGTAAACTATGTACGGCTAGAATTATCCTTTTTTTATTTTGTGCTTCTGATTTTATACCAACAAAATAAAGAACTGAATGAATCGCCATGATTTTAATATTCATATTATTTATTATTTATTATTCATTAGATATTTTTTTTTTAGTAAAAAATACTAAAGTAAAGAACATTTAATCAACCACAACCATAAGCTTTTTCATGGCCTACCCCTGGAGGTTCTAGCCATCATAGAGGTTAGAGTTCGAGAACTAAACGGTTATGCTCGAATCTGTTACACAGCAACTAAATATTGAACAATGAATTGAAACCAGAATATCTTGAAAAAGAATCTGTTGGATCTGCTTAGGTTTTAAGTCAGCTTTTTTAAAATATTATCGAGGTATTGTGCGCAATATCGCATTCATTTGTGCTTTTTAGTTCATTAAATTGTCGAGTTCAATTTCCTTATGACTAATAAACTCAATACCTACTCTAGATGACGCGTCACGAAACTAATCTAGTGCAATTCGCTCTGCTGCCGTCCGTGAAATATTTTATGTTTTTAACCAAATTTTATTCCAAACAGTACAATTTGTAGGAAAATGTAGCGTCAGGTGTTATAATAGTCCAAAAAAAGCCAAATCAAATCAACCCAAAAACTCTTATCAATTGTCGTATGAAACAACTTTGAATTATTCAAATGTTTGACATTTTTGTGTAAATGAACTTAACCAGCTTTTGGAAGAAAATAAGTGTCTATTTTCTGCTTGTTAGTTTACATAACGTAAAACATAACTGCTTAAAGTTGGCATAATCTTCATTCAAGTGTTCTCCAGACTTCGATAGTTGGGTCACGTTACGCGACTGACACACGATCAATCTCGTTCTGTATAAATGAATAGTCTGCAACTACTGAGAGCAATCAAGGACACTCAACCGTACACGGTTAAGTACATGTCTGTAGGAAGAAAATCTTGTTTTCTGTACATTTCTGAAGTAGGATCAATATTTTCACGATGTATAACAGTATGCAGAGCGCTACGAATTCACCGTCTAAGTGTACTTTAAAGTACGCGGAGAAATCAGCATTCAACAATTAGAAGAAGAAAAAACGCATGTACAACACGTTACGAAACGAAGTACAGTCAATACGTACGTTTTGTTGTTATTTTCCTATCATCAACCGCGTTGCCATTCAATCGTAACAACAGGTTCTTTCACCCGACACCGCACCCGTGGCACTCAATCAAACCGCCCGCAAAACCTATCCTAGCGTAGCACGGCGTAGGAGGTTGCTTCCTTTTGCAGTTTCTTGCTGTTGCTTGCGGTGTTGCCCTCCGCGCTAGAAGTGGTACAAATCCGTGAAGGTTTGTGCGCGCTGATTTATTGCAGTGAGCGTGGTGTGGTGTGAAGGTTGGAATGCCAGCCATGGTAGGGAGCCAGAAAGTATGTGCGAGTGTGCGAAGAGCGAAATATCTCCACTATGAATTTGGCGAGTTGAAGCTGAGATTCAGCCGAAATGACTGACTACGGACGGTTTGGAATGGAAAAAAAGCATAGTGACGTCATCATCCCCAGCAGGACATCTTTTCAATCTATCGTTTGACCTTTTCGCTGCCCGTTGCGCATGGAAAGCAAAATCATGACGTACCACTACAGTTGAGCTGTGTATCTGTGTGTCTGTCAGGCTAAATAACCAAGCAAAAAAGATAACAGTGAAAAGCATCGAAATCATGCAAACCTTCTCGAACAGATATTTATCTGTATCTGTATTTTATTTAGCAGCGAAGCCAGCCAGTTTGCCATTTTTCCTACTCTCGGTGGCTTTCCTCCCATTGGGTAGGAGATAGAATAGAGAGATGGTTTTGTTACACACACTGTGCTTGCGTTGTGTGTGGGCCACGAAGCAACCGGGCCGAAGAATGCTGTAGCAAACAGTCGGCAAAAAGCGGCATCACATTAGGATGAATGTGGACAATAACATTTTTCTTCATAACCGAAGGATTTTATGATGATGTTTTTGCTTTTGCTGGTGTGTGTGTGTGTGTGTGTGAGTGTGGTGCATGTTTTGTCTTTGCACCGGTTGCGCCCTCTGCGCCTTTTGCGCTACATTCCGAAAAAGCTCGCTTTTTTATCTTCGCTTTTTGTGTGACATTTGTGTTGTTTTCTTCCTTTTATGTATAATTTGGTTTGCTTTTTCGCTCTCTGTTTACCGCGCGCCGTGATGCTGTTGATTTGATTGTATTACAAAACACATTAATTCAATCGACATTTCCCTGAAGGAGTTGTTTTCATTTCACAAAAAATAAATGGCAAGAAGGACGAAAAATTTGATCCTATCTGCGCCCATCTTCTGTCGCTTGCGCTAAACTTCTTTCTTCCGTTGGGCGAGCGAACGGGTGAACGAAGGGTGCACATCCTTTTATTTATGTTTACCCCATTTATTTATCTTAATCTCTTTGTTTTTTTTTGTTTGCTTTCGGTTGCTTTCCGTGTCTCGATTTGTGGTGGGTGGGTTTTTGTAGGGTTTTGCCCTCCAATAACACTTTTCCCCATTTTTGCTTGCCGGCACAGCTTGCCTTGGAGCGAAAAATATTGTTGTTGGTGTTTATGTTCTCCCCACACGGGTGGGATCGAGGCTTTTGCTCATCCGCTCATCGCTAAATGTCAAATTTAAATGCAGCACAGCAATTTCCCGGAGCACAAAAGCAGAGAAAGAAATTCATATTGGTACGCAACGCTTAAAGGTCGTGGTGTGGAGATGTCGCAAGGTGGTGGACGGGCAAGCTGCTTTCAGCGTTCAGGGTGGCAACGATTAGCGTCGGTAGTTTTCCTTTCGCGAGCAGGTTTCGGTTTACCAGCGCCACGTGGTGTTTTTGGGTGGGTTCGGGGGAGAAGGAGCGGTTTCGGAAATGGGCGGCGAAGGTGTGGGCGCTGATACAGATGAGGACATTTCCCCGTCATTTGGCTTCGTTTGCATCGTTTGCAACAGATCGATTGTGGTATGGCGCGCGCCCACTCGTGTGTGTGTGTGTGTGTGTGTGTGTGTGTGTGTGTGCATGGTGTGAGAGATGACCTTTACAACGAGTAGGAAACATTTCAGGGGAAAAAATGAAATCTTTCTTATTAGTGGCTCTGGGCGGTGGAACGTGCGGAGGAGGTAAACAGAAAGGGATGTGTTGCTAATAAGGCGACCTTACCGTACAATTTGGGTGTGCATCCTGTAACGGAATTGGGCAAATATTAGAGTAGCATTTAGTTTTCCTTTTTAATATTCCGCACAAAAGAGTTTTCCACGAAACTGTGCCGCCCAAGCGGCGTGGGTTGTTTTCGCCCCGGCAACCTGTTGTGCTCGTGTGTGCCTATCCGTACAGCTCCCGGGACAATCTGGCATCTCCCACTTCTTATTGTCCTCATCATTATGTTACAAAAGTAATAGATAAATTTCCCAACGATCCTTCCAAGCCTGGTCTGCTGCTTCTGGCACTCTGGTTCCAAGCTGCCGAATGGATAAGGTTAGTGCTGGCTTGGGTAGCCTACGGAAGGATGGATGGAAAATTCCAAACAACATTTTCTCGCCCTGTCCGACAAGGATTGTAGGATGTACGATTCAGTGGGTAACTTCGGTGACTGATCTTTCTTCGGATTCATACAATATGGATGAATGAGAAAACGCAAATTCCAAAGTTCATTTCCGAACGGTTTTGCTTCTTCTTTTGACCGAACCAGAGGAAAAGTAAATGGTTTTGTGTTGGCTCTATAAGGGAATCATTCGGCGGTATTCGATGATGATAATGAAATGTATACAGTTGGTGCAGAAAAAACAAGAACTCATACAAACCAAATCTATCGGGTACTTCTAATTCTTGACCATAATAAGATGAGATACGGCTGGAAGTTTGGCATTATTCGATGGAGAGTACTATTCTTAAGACACCCCAAACATTCCCTACCGAGTTAGTTTCGTTCGTTTACACCACACTGTACGTGCACGGGCTGCCTCATTGCTCATTGGGTATGCTCGGGCATTACTCTAGCACGTCCCATTGTCCGCTGGCAGAATGAGCTTGTGACTTGTTAGGAATTCATTAGAATTATCTTGAATCGCTTTTTTCACCTACGCCATCGCCGGCGCGTTCGTAGTCTTGCCCGTCGCCGGAACTTCTCGCATTGCGGAAGAGTATCCCGGATCCAGCAGCGAGATGTGCGGAATTCGATATCGTGTGACGCCTTCCCTTGCTGTTTCCACAGATACGCTGGGACGTTGATTTGATGGCAGCTTCTGGTTCTGTGAGGATGTATGGGCAGGTGGGGAGATGAATGGTGGAGGCTATAGAATAGAGTTCACTCAAGTGGTCCGGAGCCCACTCGAAAGCACTGGAGGATGTCACCGATTTTGCAAAACCGGTAAATCAAGAAATGCTTGAGATTTAGATTACGGTACCGGTTTTGCGGTGGCTTCGGATTTTCGTGCCGAGATTGAATCGTGAAGTTTGCCGGTCTGGGAAATCACTGCTTATTGGAAACCGAACACCCCCTGGATCGGGCTCGATTGAAGATCGGTATCAGTAATCAATTTGGTTTGAATGTTGGCTTCTCGCTCCGTCTGGCTGGGAGTGTCTCGCGAGGGCCGCCCTCGGGACAAAGCAAGGAATTCGAAGTGACTAGTGAATTGGAAGCTCTAATGGCTTACAGTAATCGAAACCGATTTAGCAGCTCTGTGTACATAATGTGGGTTTGCAATTACAGGTTACAATGAGAGTGTCGGGTTTGCCTGTTGCTGGGTAACCGTGATTCTGTGTGGAAACTGAAAAGCATCAGGAACTCTAGGAAGTTCATCAAGAACACCAAAATCGGTGATTCGTGGAGAAGCGGACATGGATAGTGAAGATATTGGTAGGTATTTTTTCATCTCACCAACAAAAAAAAAAAAAGAAGAGCCGATATTAAGTTATTACTACTAAACATACCGTAGCTTGTTCTGCTACCCCCGGGAATGCCTTCCCGCATTCCCGTGTCTCTTGCTCCATGATTTAAGACATGGTTTTGTGTCGTGCGCTCTATTTTTAAACCCTTTGATCTCGCATGCCCTTGGATGTTGGGCTTTTTATCTCGCTCTCTCTCACTCTCACTCTATCTCTCTCCTCTCGAGTTCATAGTTGGAGACGCCAACAACGGTTGGTGGCCTTAAATGGCAAACAACGATGGTGAGCGATATGGAAATAGCTTGTGCTCAGTCACAGGAATGAAATAACGCCGCTGGATTGGATATCATGTTCTGATGGCGTAAGGAAGGGTAAAAAAAGCGCACACAAACACACACACAGTGGCAAATTTTCTCATCACAACGGCAAGGCACCGGTTTGCTGAGGGGATCCACCGGTTCATTGGTGAGGATCGCGGCTCCGTGTCGAAAAGAGAGCGGGTACCTAATACGGGCAGGTATTCTATTTCCATCGTCTGTGACTGGGTGCTGGATGGATGGTCATCGTCCTGGTTCAACAAGTTTTTCTACCAATCCCCCCTGCACCCCAGGCAGCATTGCTTTTCATCTTCTGGATGTGTTAGTGGTTTTTTTCCTTCCGTGTTTGGGGATGGATTTTGATGTTGAGATTGGGCCGGTACAAAAATGATCAGAAAATTACCAACAGCCTGGCGTTGGCGTTTTTTTTTGGCTGTGGAACCCTATGAGAACTCTGTTCCAGTCGACGCTTTGCCGAACATCCAGCCCATCGAACATAGCATTCCGGCCAGTGGACACCGTGTGGACATGTTTGCAGCACGTTTTTGATCTGAAACAGTAGCCACCTGACATACTTTGCTACCCTGGTTCTCCATTGAACCGTTCGCCCTACTTCAGTTTTGAGGTAGGCCATGTTTATCGGGGAAAAAACACACAGTTTCTCAACTCCCAAAAGCCTCAAAGTATCGAGTTACCTTTCATCTCATCAACTGTGGTCGGTTTAATGCCTAGCTTTAGCGCTAAGATCGGAGTCAAAGTGGTGGACGGAGTTTTGAGCTCTAACTTACGTCTACTTTCTTCCCTCTGATCGCTTCTTCGTTGGACGGACGTATTGGCGCCGGGGTCGTGAGAAACAAAAAAAAAGGCGAAAGAGATTTAGGTACGGTTGCGGCTTGTACCACAAGTTCGGCAAAGCAAATGAGATTCTGATCGTCGTGGGTTCGGGCATACGGTTAGGAAAACTTGTGCGGGGCAACAGTTGGTCGGCTTCTGGCAAGGAGAGACCCCTTAACGGTTTAGTGAGGGCGAACGCTTCACCGCTTCATACCACCCATCAGCAGGCTGGATGCAGGTTGGTATGGGTGGAAGTTTACGTAACACGCAGCACGCAAGCGACAAGCAGGGCTATATCAGGAAAATAACAAGAATAAAAAACCACCACCTTAGTTCCTGTGACATGACGTGCTGTAGACGTGTCATGGTTTCGTAGAGCAACACACACGCTGAACCGGTCGTCGTTAATGGGAAATGCTTTTGGAAAGCCTACACGCCGTCCTCCGCTCTCCAGAGCTGGAGGAATCCATATTGAAAAGTCAAATGACATTTGTTCCTCACCAGTTTGTCATGGCACGAAATCTAGAGGGAAATTCAACTTTAACCAGCTGAGAAGCTGTTGCTGAGCGTTAAGACTTAATTTGTCCACTGTGGCTCATGTTGGACATGTGATTTTTCAGCTACGAGCAATGTGAGAAAGTTTGCATTGTGAATAGAGAAATAAATCAAATGACAAGAATAATTAATTAAATATATAATACATGAATGAATTTGAAATAAAAGAAATAAATAAGTAACAAAGAACATACAAACAAATAAATAAATAAATAGGTGAATGCCTTAACGATAGTTCTGAAGGAACGGGAAAGTTTTCAACATATTTCGGAAAACAACTCTTCTCAAGCACGGGTTCGAAGAAACAGTTTTCTACACGCTTCACTCTAGATAAAGGTGAAAATTAAATAAAGCGACAAATTTGAACTTCATCTTCTGCAGACCATTGTCGTCCAAAGCGGCCCCAAAATCGTCGTCGTCGTCGTATGGTCCGAAGAAGCAAAAAACCTCTGACTGACACAGAACCGTTGCTACCGTATGCTGGTCGTTGGCATTAGTGAAACTTTTTCACGTGCGCTGTTTTGCTGTGTTGGGTTGTCGTTCCAGACTGGTACCAAAACCCGGACACAAAAACTGTTCCATTTTCTACCTTATTTAATAATAAATGCAATGGCACACGTTTCGAAAAGAAATGAATTTTCAACATCGTAACTGTCCTTCCGGTACCGGTATGCTATCGTTCCCCATGGTGCCCACGGCACCGAAAGCGAACTCTGTGTCTGTACGACTACGTTGCTGCTTTCTCACGAGGGAGTTGTCGCAAATCGACATGGATGTCTTCGGTTTGGACGACGTTGCTACGAAAATCCTATTACCCGTACTCGTGTGACGTTTTTCGGGAGTTTTATGTTTTCTCACTGCACAAGTCAGACCAGCCAGTCGGTGTGACTTGGTGTGTAAATTATTCTGGCTTCCCTTGCAGCCCGCGGTAGCTCGGTAGAGCAAATTCCACCACAAATACGACACGCGATCGGTACGGTACAGGGTGACTGACGGCATGCGATGAAGCCAAAGTCAAAGGGATTGTGATGGGCTAGGTGCAAATTCAATCATACCCGGTGTCGTACTTTCCAAACGTCGGTGACACTCACAGCCCGGTACCTGTGATGAGCGAACTTAATGAAATTTGTCAACATTCCAACGGTGGATATTGAAGCTATTTTAATTTAGCTGACACTAGGAAACACGCTGCAAACGAAGGTGAAACATGTTTGAACGTTTCATCATTGTATCAATGTCTAAAAAAAAAGTATCAATGCGTATGATTCTATATATATAAATGTTGTGCTACGTCGGTTTTTCTCTGTTTCTTTCATTGGGTATTCTGTGCTGAGCCTTAACCTAATCCTAATCTATTATCATACTCGTAATAAACAGTATTTACTATTCTCACGTACTTTTAAGTGATCGTAGGTATTGATTCAATAAATAGCATAAATGTAGGCGCTCTCGCTTTTCTAGAAGTTATGCAATTTGAATGACAAAACGCCTGCGACTATGCAATATTTTATCGTTATTCATTTTTTAAGGTAAAAAAGGTGAATTTAATTTTGTAAAAACTTTGGTATTATGTTGAAAATAAATAAAATGTTTTATTGTTGCTCTAAGGTAATATCTTTTAACGTTTACCTTCTAAAGATTCTAACAATTGAAAAGCATATTTTAAAGCACCGTGTGCGCAACCGAACCCCTCTGCGGAAAGTTCTTAAAGGCATACTCACCAGCGAAGGTACAGGAAAAAGAGGGAAACTTTTATCCTGATCTGACATCGGTCATTCATCACGTCAGCGCCTAAATGTTCTCAACCTGCCTTCTTGGCCTGTGTGTTGAGGGAAGCGAACCGGCTTTGGGGACAACGATAAGAAATGCGATAAAATGTGACTAAAACCATTACAGGGATGGGTTTTTTTTAATTTTTTTTTTTGTTGGTTGGTGAAAACACCCAGCCGAGACTACGAAGCAAGCAAGAAGAAAAACCCGGCAAGAATGTAGCAAACTTTATCACAACGATAACCCGTCGTGGTAGAACGAGGTGACTAGCACCTTCTGGACCATCAGCACAATCTTTCGTTCATGGATTTACGTGTTATTGAAAATTGAAAAGAAGCAAGAAAGGAAAAGAAAGCGCCAACAATCTGTACCATTTTTAACGAACATAAGAAAATGACCAATCTTGATGGAAGTGAAGCGGACGGCAAGAACAGCAAAAAAAAACCCAGGTTTTCTAAATTAATATTTGTCAGCTCGATAAGAAGTATCCCACCGAGTATGGGACCGCCTGGTGGTAGAAGCACATTACAGGATAGGAACTGTTCGGCACTGTTTAGCGAACGAAGCAAATACTCACACACACACACACACACACACACACACACACACGCACGATGAATTCAGCTTTTGCAGAAATGTTGATCTTGCTAGAGGGTGGTTCATGCAGGGTTTCGTGCAGGCATGAAACCCATCGTATTTTCATCTCGCTCTCTGTTATCTGCAACTGTTTTCATCATAGTTTTCCTCTTTCGAGGGAAGTTTTTCCTTTTTTTCTTCACTCTCTCTCTCTCTCTCTCTCTCTCTCTCTCTCTCTCCCTCTCTCTCTCTCTTTCTCTCTCTCTCTTCTGCACGATGACTGTCAAGCCTTTTAAAGGGAAAGCCGGGTGGGGGGGTTTGGGGGATGTAATAGCATAAAACACGAAAAGCTTCAGTACCGGCAGCACCACCGGGCCTTCCCGGGAGGCCTTTTTTGTGGCTCCGTGTGGCCGTGTGCCACTGGAACATACCGGGAACCTAAGGGGTGACGCAAGTGTTTGTACTGAGGTTTTTCCGAAACTTTTTCAACCTCAAACCGCTTTCCTCTCTTCTTTCGCTTCTTCCCTCTCTTTCACTCCTTTTTGGAGGGTTGACATTCGAGGGCATACCATCCACACAAGCATATACACAATGTGGTAGCCTGAAGAAGGCAAACTTTACGCGAAGAAACCTCCAGAAACCTTTAGCATGGGCAGCAATAACTTCCGCCTAAGGAAAAGAAAAGAAGAATTGGAAGGGAAGAAACAGCACAGCAAAATAAAATTGGAAAAGTATTTGAGAAGATTCACACAATGTTCACCGAGCGGCAAAAGCCCAGAAACCAGTTTTCCGGATGGTTTGCTTTGTAACAGAAAGGTGATACGCGGAACAGCAATTTCGTTGCTGCCGCTTCCATGGGCTAAATGTAACAGGTCGTTCCACCGTCGCCACGTCTGTTAACTTAATTGCTGGGCTATTGAATCACACGATTGGTTGTGTGATAACCATTATAAAAAGTATATTAAAGCTTCCGGGCGGGAACAGTTTGGGGTTGTAAACAAAAAAAAAACAAAGTTTCGCATTGATATAATTGCTTGGAAATAATGAATCTTAAGTCAACGCTTGTTGGCCGCTGTTGTAAGTTGAATTAATTTATTGAATGTTTCTGTTTCATTTTTCATTGTCCCATAAACATTTCCGTATATGTTATTTATATTTTATTTATTTGCTTCTGATTGTTATATGAATGTTTCATGCTATTGGATATGATTTTTGTATTTTTCAATTAAAAATTGTCTATTTAAGAGTAAATTGTTTTATTTGTATGTTTTTATTTTGAATATCTACTTCATTGTTGTTTATTGATAATCTTTTATATCATATTTATAGTTTTCTACTGATTTTAATTGTTCTTTGGGTATTGTTTGGTTTGATTGTCTTTTGCTCTCTTCTATTGTCTTGTTTTTATTTTGTAATGCTCATTTTAGGGCACACATTAAGTTTATTAACATTTCATTACATTCTTTCTTCTATTAAGAAACCTTCGAACCGATTCAGCGCGTTTGTATAGCTTTTTCTTACTTTAATGTAATTTATTCTTTTTTTAACTTTCTATTTGATGGTTTTTTTCTCTTTACATTCCATTTTCTTATCGCTCGCCACAGCTTAAATGAACGAAAATCACTACCACCACCTTAAGTTGTTCCGTGTGAAAGCCGTTTCCTATTAAGCGTTTTCGCAATTTTCCCACAATCTGTTCTCTTTGGCTTGGTCGACCGACGAGTTTGTCCAGCTATTCGGGCTTCTTTCTATTGCATTCGACTTCCACCGGCCGGGCCACACTTTTCCACGACGGGGTTTGCAAAACTGCTGCCAGCTAACTTTCAGCTTAAGTTCACTTGCTTCCACCGTCTTTGTGTGTG
>STHB01019148.1:0-25426 GCA_018908115.1 Anopheles rivulorum
TGGATATTTAGCCAAGTACGTGAACTTTTATTTTACTATAAACTAACTGACTAATAAGATATAAGGTATAGTATAGAAATAGAAGAACTTCAGGAACTTTGGGGTTTGGTACATTGAAGGTAAGAAGCAAACAGGATGGATAAGTAGGTGAAAAATGAAGGATCTTAGGGTGCTTTTATCAAAGGAGTACTTACAATCACGTCCTCTTTCATCAGGGATTCATTTTTGGTCGTTGGCAGAATATACAATACTCTGATGACTTCAGAAACTTTCTTAGAATATCTGAAACGAAATTTTAAAATTTAACTATAAATATGTCACAAACATTTTGAAGTACTACAAATGTTGAGGGCCTTTTTTCAATTTAAATTATTTACAAACATATTGTTGAAGTTTTGCCTATTAGTTTAGTTTTATGGTATGATTTGAGTATTGAGATTCTAGCAAAGAATTGTAAAATTCTTTATTGTAAATAAAGCATTAAAATTTGATTATCGAAGCTGATCGTTTTTTATACGTCCTTCACCATCCGATTTACGATTCACGACAAATGATTATATTATCCTAATGTCCCACAGGTGGGAAACCAACTTTAATGTGGGATAGCAATTTTATAATTTACTGCGCAGCAAAGGCAATGAATAGGATTGAATGTTTATTCCACTCCTTTTACGTAGAAACATTATAAAATTTACGCGGGTCTGTGTCGCCGGTGTTCGAGCCCGTATCCTTTCCCTATGGCAAGTACATGATCGCGAACGTGTATGATAAATGATCGTAAGACCGCCCGCTGTGTTGTCCCTAAGATGGAATTGATCACCCACACGATGGTAGAAAATTAATCGAAAAAGGACGAGAGAAATACTCCAAACAGCCAAGGTGAAGGATACGAAAAAGTAATGATGAACAAAATTACACCAGCGATCGAAATTCATCTGCCTCACTTTAATTGGCTAAAGGAAAAAGCAATATGCTGTGGTGATGCCGCAATAAAAAAAGGGCAACATGAAGAGCAACCCTTCCCAAAACCACGTAAGGATCATGGGAATAAGGAAAATAAATTTCGCCATTCGCCGCGTATCCGCGTGTCCGCGGTACTTCTTCTTTAACGCCGTCCAGAACAAACCCACCGGAAAAAGCCCTGCCCCGGAACCTTTCGTAGCAGCCAATTAAAAATTGTTACAGCGTACCTTTCATCCAGGCGCTGTGCAGCATCCCACTTGCCTACATTGTGACGTTGCGCAATTTATGCCCTTTTTATCCTCACTAGTTGCTCACCCTAACGCCATCATTATTGGCAGTTGCTCTTCGCTGTTCGCTGTGATTTTTGTGTTTTGCCACATCAAGTGGCGGCTGGAAGATTGCAGGCACTCGAGCGCCTGTAAGGATATTCTCGAAATGCCCGGAAGCGCAGGGAATTACTGATGATACCCCAGCGCAGAACCGAGCAATCCGAGCGCCTGTTTTTTCCCCTTATTCTGCAATTTCATGCTACACGATTGCTGCCATTCGACGCATCCTGATCGAATCGCTGTGTCCTCTCCTTTCGTGGAGATTATTAGCAATACCGGTAGTTGTGGAGGGATGTGGCTTGTGCTTGTGCGGATGCTGCGCAGTAGAAGGATAAAATACGGTAAGGGTAGAATCGAGATTCACGGTAGGTGGAATGTTACAGAGGACATCCGAGACCTTTGCGCAGCGAACATTCATGAAGCATCATGAAGTAACCAATTGGAAATGATTTGCTGCAATGCGAAAGAGAAGGAATGCGCCACTAACAAGGATAATGATAGATAGGAGAAGATATACGCTCGGTCAGAAATGCGCAACTGTATTCTTAACAGTATTGTATCGCTGTCAGAACAAACTTTATAACGCCTTCTTTGAAAATAAAGCTAGCAAGACGATACAAACAGGAACAAAGTTGCAAAAAGATAATGAAAAATGGCGTATTTGACATTTAAAGTTATTTTATGTGAGATATAGCAAAGATATAACATATTATAAAAATAGTAGTTAAACACGTGAAAGAAAAAGGAACAGTTATTAGAAGAATCCCAACATACAATAAAAGAGTTATAAAAAGAACAAGATATTAAATAATAAAGGGTTTGAAAAAGCTTCTAAAATTTCGTCTTTTATTCTAAATGTATCTAACTAAGAATCCATTTTAGTAACTTTGTACAATAAATTAATGGAAACATGTGTAAAGTAATGAGTTGATTTTAAAATTTCATATCATTAATTAGTAAAACATTCATTAGTGTACTCCAAGAAAGATATGTAAACGATGTGCTCAATGCACAACCTGCATCTTCATTAATTTATTACGGAAGTTATGGAACTTTTGTCAACCTAATAGATGATTCCAACAAGCTTTAGCTTCATAGATAACTTCACGGTTTCATGATTCTTTTTTCTTATGTTCTTATGATGTCATATGTTCGAAGAAGTTGACTCATTACTAATTTAAAGCAACAATCAGTAAACTCGATCTCGTTTGCTAGTGTTCTCGTACAGCTTAGCAAATGTGCTAAATTGTCCGGGCAAGCTCTAATCCAACCGCTTTACATTTTTCGATTTTCATCACACATGTTAACCGAGTAACGTTGAAGCTTGAAGCTTTTTGTTTTTGGTTACCGTTGTTTGCTTCGTTTTACGATTACATTAACATTTTTGCCGTCCGTGTCTGCCCCACATACCGCGTGCGCACGTATACCGCCGTCCAGTTTCCATTTCGCATGCGTTACGCACAGAGTGGTCCGTTTTTGGCGAAGCAACTCATCCACCGAAACCATCATCACTGACGGGCGCGGGACGATGGTTCTGGCCGGCGGGTTTGCCGTTGGTGGGGGACCTTTTTTATTGACCTTCGCCAAATGCGCCATTCGCGCGGTGATAGAATTTGCCACAAACGATGGTGCGCCATGTACCACTCTGGCCGCAGATGAATGGTAACCGCGCATCACGGTGGTGGCATGGTGGCACGGGTTTTATTGGTTAGTTAGACATCGTTTGTCGCTAAAAGGCCCCGGCTCAACACGCACGCATCGCTTCCTGTGGCCTTGGTTGCGCTGGTACGGCCCGCAAAAGCTAATGAGCACTGAAAAACTGCTGTGTGTGTGAGGTTTGACGATTTGGCGGAATTTCGTGCCGCTACGGAACCGGTCACCAAAGCGGTATGCGAATTTGGATTGGGTGCTATTTTGTCCGGTTTCGGTTTCGGTGAAATAGCTCGTTTGTAAAAATTAAGCGTTTTATCTGGAAGAGCCTTTCGAAGGTTGTACCCTTTTCCGTGCGATTGGTTTTTTTATTAATTCAAGGTGAAAAACGCTTTTTTGGAGTTATAAATTCACCATGCGATGTTGTTGTGGTTATGTTTCGCTCTTTTTTTTTTTATATAAATGCCATTTCCAAGCGGCATCACAATAAACAGGTTTTCTATTGACAGACGCAATCAAAGGCTCATCACATTTATTGCCGGTAGAATACACAACGCACTGATGGCTTCATCGGTGCGTTTGACTTGACTTGAGGGGAACGAAGAAAACGGATCCTATTACGCGCTTTTACACAGCGGCAGGTGCCAATTTTCCTGGACCTCTGTCAATAAGCCAGCTGAGAGTAAAAATACATAACGGCTGAAGAGGAATTCACATCACTGCTAGAGATGCGTAATGCGATAGCTACAGTTACTCATCAGTTCCGAAGGCAATACTGATATTCTTTTATAAATTTGGCTCTCTTTTTAGCAACTGTTTACTTACGGGAAAAGGGAGATTTTCCGACCGTAATTGATACGGATTTTTGTACGTCCGTTTTGATATTGTTTGTACTTTACTGCATACTTTCTCGCCAATAATGTACTGTATTAAGTTACGCTAAAAAAATGGATATATTACCATCAAAAGCACTCAGAATTAATGTGTTTGCATGCATGTTGATGGTAATCGTTTAGTAATTGTTTACTTTTCACCCTATTACGTTAATATTTGCCAAAAATTCATCATGAGATGTGTTTTTTGTTGTATATCCATAAACATGATCATTTAATTTAAATACTTTTTTATAGTTATAATAGGTAGTAAATTTGAAAGTAAAAAAATCTATATGTTAACGATGTTTGTGACGATTTTCTTTATATTTCTTGGTAAAAAGTCGAGAATTAATGTGAAGTTTTGCCAGAAAATGGACAGTACTGTACATAAGGAGAGATTTTAAAGGCAAGGACTTTTAATTTTTGATTATCAAAAAGTTATAGAGCCAAGTAGTCCAAAAACACACTTAAACACTAATAAACAACTTTAACACTGCAAAAGCACATGTTGAATAACGTTAATAAACCCAAAACGGCAAAAATAAAGAATTACGTATATAGAATTACGTTATTCTAATTATCAATTGCCGATTAATACAGTTAAATCGGTTAGAAACATGGTATTGAATGTTTTATAAAAAAGATCTCGTTTGAACTGTATCTTCGCTGCAACATCTACCATGTTTTTCTACCATTTCATCTCTATTTCCATATCTCTCTCTCCCATTCTCTTTCTTTCTTTCTCTTTCTCTTGCTCTTTCTTTCTTCCCGTTCACTCCATCACCCTTTACCTAGGTCTAAACTGCAACCTGATCAATTAGGCAGTCCCCGCACGGTCCGGCAACCGGTTTTTTTTTTGTTCGGCCACGTGAAAACGGTGTGACGGCCATCATCGCGGCCACCGCCAGCAGCCCAGCTCGCTCGTTTGGCGAATGCAGCGAGATGGAAGGAAAGCAAAAACGCGCCATCCCTTGCCGAATGAACGGGCAGGCGAACGAGCGAGCGAACAAGATCGATCGGAAAGGGCACCCATTTTGGCCACGCGGTTAGTACCGATTTCGAAACGTCCGAAACATCCCCGAATAACAATCGCGACGGGTGCAAAGTCCCTTCGGCGCGCGCGCTGGTGGGATTTTTCATTCAGATTCCACAACCACCCCAAAAACCCTCGCACCTGCCGCCACTCTTCTTCCTTCCACTCCTACCCCCGCCTCCCCGTCCCCCCTGTTCCTTATCACACGCCACGTTTCATTATCTGTGCCCTTCTTTCCGCCTTTTTTCCGCTCGATTGTCGATCCCTTGCTGATAAACTGCACACCCGATGCAGCGTAGCGCAGCGCAGCGCGACAGCACAGCGATGGTGAAGTTTAAAATTTTAATTTACAGTTTCCTTCCATAGCTGATAATGGGCCACCGAGCCAAGCAAGCCGAGCCGTCGCCGCACGACCCAAATTTGTTTTTATTATTCTTCCCCGTCTGTGCCAACCTCCCCTCCCACCACGGGTGCAGTGCACCACTTTACACCTCCCCCCCCACCCTCCACTTCCTCTCTCCACGGGAACAGTGCGTGTGTGTGTGTGTGGTGCCCTTTTTTCCGCTGATTGCTTTTCTGCGTGCGTATTCTATCGCACACTTGCACAACACACGCAACAACACACAGTCCCCAGTGGGGCGATGGCAGGGGGTGTGTAAAAGGGGTGGCATGTTGTGCGGAAGGCTTAAAACCAAACTTTTGAGGGTTCCTCGCGAACGGGAAGCGGACGGCGACATTGTCATCCACTTACACATTCGCCGGCAGAGACTGCACCAGATGACGGACGAAACAAAAAAAAAGAAAAAAAGAAAGAAAAACCGATCGCAAATGCATACGTGCGCGGTGTTCGCGGTGTCACTATTTCTCTATTCCAATCAACCACCCAGCCTTTCAATGGGCAAATGTCTCCCAAACAGTGTCACAGAAACCATTGCTTTTTCTCGCTTTCTCCCCTGCGCGAAAGGAGCCTTCTATTGCGTGCGTGTGTGTGTGCGTTTGGTCGATTGGTTCGCACTTGCCAATGGGTCACTTCTGGCTCGTTCCAACGTTATATGCTGGCATTATGCTGTGTGCACCTTCCAACAAAACAAAACAACAAACGATCGGTGTCAACGGCCTCCGGGGGCAAGTTTTTTTTTCTCTCCTTTCTTTCTTTGGGGTGCGTTCGCTTCGCACAATCATCGGCTTGCGTTCGGCTGCGGGCACGCATACCAGTGCAATCAGCGCGCTGTCTATGCGCTATCCCCCCCCCCCTCCCTCCCACAGCATGCACCCCAACTTCCCCTCGTCATACGTTGCATACGCGAGGGCCTGATGCGCAACGTAACCGCATTCGCTAACGCAAAGGCCCGCAGCAGCTCACGCAGGCCGCGAACCTATGATCTTTTGCTCGTTTTGGGGCATTGGAAAGGGACACGGTGGACCGTGTGGAAGTGAGCGGGATGTTGGGTTCTGGTGAGGCTGAAAAAGAGAGTGGTGGAGGAGAAGGGAGCGCATTGCATTTCGGCGCGTTTGGAGCGCGTGAAGAAAGGAGACACAATAAGTGCGTTACTATCGCTGCCGGTTCTTTTCCCTCACTAGTTGCGTTGTTTCGATTGGGTTTTGGGGGTTTTCAGGGTTTGGACACCCGAAGCGGGAACATGCACGACTCGAATTGATGCTTTTTTTTGCTGTGCGTTCCTCCCGTCCGCAGCACCCGGCGTGTCTGTCTGGTGTGGTGGCACTTGTTCCTTCTGCAAACTGCCGGTGAAAGTGGTCGGATGGTTGGGTTGCGGTCGGGAGGTTAGCATCAGCATGACGATTCTGTCTGATCCCGAAGACCAGGGGGAGGGAAATGGGAACTGAAAAGGGAGGAAAATGTGTGATACACACACACACAAACACACGCACATTAAGACGCACGCAACAAACAGGGCGATTGGTTGGCCGCCCTGTTCGAAGATGTTCGGCCGCGGTTCGTCCAAAGCTACCGAAATTAACACGCCCTTAACTGCCGGCTGTGCGTGGCAAGTGTGTAGAATGCACCCGCCAAGCTCGGCTGTCGGACTTTTGCGTTATCGCGGTGAAATAACGGCGCGATAATCGGCCATTTTTTTCTGGAGTTGCCCCGCAGTGGAAGGAGACACACGCGGAACTGCGTGGAAGATGCGTCGAAGAATAAGAGGTACGGGCATTGAGGTGGTAGGACACGTGTACGGTGTGTGATTTACTGTATCAAACCCGGACAATAACACATCCGGTAGCATAGGGAGGCAACGGAGTTAGGTAACGCTGTTAAAATGTTCCGTACTATATCAACCTTAGAAAGAGGTTTTAAAATTGAATATCAATCATCTTAATTGTATAACTATATTGCGATGAAAATCGGGTTTGCTTATCTCGTTAAACGTGTTGTAAATAGGCAGCTGTTACAGCTGGAATATGCGTAAACAAGGTCATATGGTGATGCAAAGTTGATGGCTAAAACATCATTGAAAAGATTGATTGCTCCAAACATAGTGTCTCTTGTCAAAAGTTATCACTTAATTGTTGATCTTTTGTAAATAACTATAATATTCACGTTATTTCCATCCATACGAAGTGATGCTGTAAATTTGGTGTAATGATCGTGGGGTTGTTCATTATGAGCTGTCAGACTTAATGTATTTTATTTTATTATCTTAATGTATTTTAATAGTAATTATATGTGATAACTTCCAAGAACTTACCTTACCTTCTGGTATATATTAATTCTTGTCTCTGACGATCACGTCTGTTAATCCATCATATGAGACTCTGTATATAAAGCACAAGATCAAACAGAGGAGCTATTATTGTGGAAATGATTTGCATATCTGCATTCCTACAGGTAATGTAAGTCACAGATAACTTTTGAACTAGATCAACTAGGCCTAGATGCTTACTAGATCAAATTATATGATGACATATGAACAATGATCAAAAAACAGTTCCATTCAATATTATAATATATATCGCCTCATCTCGAGCTGGTTCAGTTTGTCCCTTGGGTATGTTATTTTGCTTTAACTAGAGGCATTATTTAGTCTTAATGTAAAGGTGATTGTTGTATTTATTCCTTCAATCTGTAAATCAAGAAGCTGTTCATGTCAAACATGTGTACAATGAACCTTTTTTGGACATCGTTTGAGGTAACTTTAAGCCAAATTCTGCAAAGATCCAAACCCTTAAAAATTATGATGCAATCTACGATGCCAAAGGACCTTGATTGTCTTAAATTAATATGCTTTTACCCACTTCCGATAATGTTGAAGAAACGACATTATTTAGGTGTCCATCGCGAGTGATTTAAAGCACGGAAGATCTTCATTTATGCAGTATCATCATCACTTCTTCTGCACCGTGATTTCGGTCCTGTTCCGGTGTCATCTCGATGTTAATCGGATGAATAGCATTAGATCTTCGTTTGTTATTTCCGCCATTGGGTTGTCCACCATACCAATCCCACCATTCGGCAATGCTAGAATGCGCTAAATGACAGCACGATTACTTCACTCTCGGCCTAAAAGATTTGGCTACTCAGGGCCACACATTCCGGATCTGCTCGTTTCGGAAATCTGCCAACCTTGGCCCGCAAAATCGTAAACAACCTCGCCAGAAACGTCGACAAGCAAAACTGTGCGACTTCGAGCGCAGCTCGGTGTGTTCGGACATTCGTGGCAGTGTTAACGATTGCCGGGCCAGTGCTGCGGCATCATTTGTGAACGCGTCTCCACGGTTGCGGTTTCCAGCCGATCTTTTCCTTGTTCCGCAAGGTCTGCGAAAGACGTGCAGCTTGTTTCGCCATCGAAATCGCCCCTTGCGTAGAAACCACACGCACTACTCCATCGGTGAAGCATATTTTGCTCGCAGAAGCTCAAACGCTGAAGCGAATGCGCTGCCGAATGACGGAATGTTTTTTGGCACACGCACACAAAAACCTTCAGGCGCTGGCATTGCCGTGTTAAACGTTGCCTCGCGCACGCACATTCGTGTCGCCCGGCCGGCAACGTAAACAAGCGATCGCCGAGCGCGTTGCGCATGGCCTTCGCACGCGCGTCCGATTGTTTTGACCTAGATTTTTGCGCCACCCTGCGCTACAAGGGAGCGATAGAAGAAGAAGAAAAAAACCCAAACTCCCTATTGGACCTGTTTGCCGTCGTTCACATATTTGTGCACGTGGAATGAACACGTCGCCCTTGTGAGGGTGATATTTTTTTTTCTCTCGTTTCGTTCTGCTTGAACACGATGTGCTCAAATTCGCGCAACACACGTGGTGATCGCTCGTTCATGCTCGGTTTCATCATAGCAGAAGAGTATCGCCATGATGTAGTTGAAGATGTTTTTTTGTGGTCGCCGTTGCCATCCGTACCATCTTCCGTTCTCATTTCGCGCACACGGATGCGCCACACAAAGTCTTACAACATCGTACTGAAGAAATGTAAACAAAACAAACGAAACACGCTTGATGATAGTGGGATTTATCGGTGGAATAGTCGCTTTAAATTAAAGTTTACTACCATTAAAGAACGAAAGGTTTCTTTTTTGGTACTCATGCGCTGCGACATGTGTGTGCGCCTCTTTGACTTGACTTGATGTTCTCTTTCGAAAAAGGGCTTTTGCTTGCTAACAAGTGGTTCCGTCGTCAACCTGATGCCAAAAAACAAAGAGAAAAAAACAGAGAACGACGTTGTAACCTGACACAATGACAAGGTTTGTGTTCGGGGCGCTTTGCTCCGGAGGCGTACGAGAAGATGTCTAAAAGGCAACGACTGAGGTGATCCCAAAAACTGATCCGTCATCGGAGTATTAATTTTTTTTTCGTTGTTGCTTCGTTAGGTTATGTGGACCTGAAGGATGATGTCTGTGTCTGTTACTTTTGCTCCGAGCTTCTGCACACACAATAGTGCACTTGCAGCGATCAGCCCGTGCACCTGCACTGTGAAGGAATATAAAAAAAGGATCAACTTATGTGACAGCTACCGCACCGTTCGTATCGGTTCGATCGTTCCATTTCGAGATCCTTTCGCAAGTTATCCCATGGCCCCAGTCGACGATAGCTAGAAGTGGATTATATTACAGTTGAATAAAAGAAAAAAAAAGCAACCTCGATGAAATGCGTCACGCATCTGGTGCAGTGTGAGTTCTACGGCGAGAGATATTAATTCCTTGGGCGCGTTGGACATCTCGCTATGCAACTTTTTTCCGATCAGAAAACTACAGCGGGAATCATACACCCGACGAGATTAACCTGTGAAACGATTACGTTCCCTTTAAGCTTGGCCAGCACCACTACTAGCCACGGCTACCGTCCTTAATTAATATTCTCTGGCCGTATCAAGTTCGGAAGAGGCAACTGGCGAGATTGTGACCCCTTGATAGCCGAATGGTCCGTGATGGTGGAATTTATGCATGATGCTCTTTCTTCGAACTTAGAATCTGTCGCAAAGGGATTGTACCTTATTCTACCTGAGCTGCCATATGAATCTTTCACCCTCTCTCGTCTACCTGTGTTCGTTGCACCTGAGCAAATGCGAATCACCCCAAAAACCCTGGGAAGTTCTGATCGTTGCTCGAAAATATGAGGGATTTGCGCAAGAAGGCAACTTGTCCGTACCGTAACCACACCATGGAACGTTTGTCCTTTTTGTTGGGAAAACTAGGAACTTTATCCCCGCCCGTTCCCTCAGCCTCTTCCCCCCTCCAATACCCACCCCAGGTTGTGGGTCAGCATCGTATTGTTTGCCCCCGGGGGCCAGAAGGGATATTCGATAAATTTATTGGATAATGGCAACGCGACATGCCGCGCCTGGGCAGGTTTTGCGTTCTGATTCTATTACATCCCCAAAACCGTATCGTCCGAAATCCGATTAACTGTAGGGTATTTCTTTTTCTGCTGTTCCTTCTTTCTTCAGGTTCTGCTTGTGTCCGTGATTCGTCCCATTTGCCCTACAGGGGTTGAGATTCGGTCACATGCATGGATTACAGGACGATCCAATGGTTGAAGTCATTGCCGGGAATGTGTGCATAGACACCCGGCAGCGATCCCGATCCCGTCGATTTAGTTTATTTAGGGAATTAATTTTTTGGCATTTTGATCAAGTTGACGTTGCGTTGCGATGGAAGAATGCGGTTGAATGCATTTCTATGCAGGTTTGATCGTCCTTTGTGCGTGCGTGGGAACGCATTAACTTGGCCAAACTGTGGGAATTGTGTGGGAAAGGTGTTATGATTCGCAACATCGGATATGCGGCTTATGGCACCTTTTCTTTGACTCGCGGAAGAATGTGTGATAGGCAAATGCTTTGAAAGTGGAAGAACAATATACAAAATCTTAGACTCTTTGTCAGAGTCTTCTGCTAAATTTTACGAAATGAACATAAATATCTTATTTAAATCGAAATGCACAAAAATCTTCAGTAATGGAGAAGTTGTAAGAAGCAAATCACTTCTGTATGGCGTTGTATTTCGAAAGCTTCTGTTGACAGTTGTGCTACGTCCACTCGATCAGGGTCGACGAATGAAGCTTTCATCCATCTTAGTCCACCAACGCACCAACATTTTTCAAAGTGTCCTTCTACACGTTGACGGAATCTACCCGTACGCATCGAACGTGTCGAATCTCACCATGCCAATCATGTTGCAATAGCGATTGCATCCTACAATAACCTACCTTCAAGGTTGGTATCCATTAAAGAAGTTCTCCTACGGGATGGTTTTATTAATCTACTCGCTGCATGGTTGTTATCGTTGCAGTAGAACACAGACACACCCGCGTAACCATCCCGAAATGCTGCCGAGTGGAAAACGAAAGAACTGTAAACAACTCGGTAGTGGGCTTTGAAAACGAGTTATTAATTATCCCGACCGTGTTTGACAGCTTGTCTTGCAGGAAAGCGCGAGACGCGTTGAGGCAGAAGAGAGAGAGATGTCAAAAAAGCAACCACAGCGTAGTAGGCTATTGTTGCCCCTGCGGGTGCTTCGATCGCAAATAGCAAAAGGTAACACACGGGCGATGTGAAGCGAGATTGGAGGAATCGTCGAACAGCAGACGCTAACCTCGATTCTTTGCACCGTGGCGTTAAAAAGTCTTAAAACCGTGCTTTGGCTTCGTTCTTCTCCGGGGTTTCGATTTGATTCGCTGTTTGATGCACACCAGCCCTTGGGTTAGCTCTCTTCTCCGTTGCATCACCATTCTTAGACGACTTCTCCTAGACGACTTCTTGGGCCGCAGCCACGCATCTAACCGGACAGAAAATAGACACTGGTCTGCTCGTCTGCTGTTTCCTCCCGACGTTTCTGCTAGGGGAGTGCACGTAAGGAATTAATGAATCTTCACGTGTTTGTTGTGTTCTGCGCGGCACACGGCTTCCCGTGCTCGCCCGACGTTCTCGCATGTCTTCGAAGGAAATGGAGAATGTTTGAGAATGGAGACCGTGGAGAAAATTATCATAACCTTACCCAACAAACGCATTTGGAGAAGGCCGCGGATTGATGGTGGGTAGAACAAGAGGAAGGTAAAAAAGCGGAAGAGCAAGAAAATACGACAAAGACTAATGCCAGGGAAGAACCGAGGCGCAAATCACTTCTTTGCCGGAAGAAACCATGCGTCGCTCGATGTGGCCGGTCTTTTTTCGTTGTTGCTTTTGTTGTTTTTTTTTTTGTCGCCACTGTATGGCCACTTGGTGTGTGGTTGTTTGTGTTTTAGCCGGTTGGCTGGAGTCTTGGCCGGGAACATTATTGAGGAAGTACAAACAGCGAAGCGAATGATGGCAGGGCTTGGTTTAATTTGTGTTTTTCTCTCGAAAAGTCTGCAAGGCTGAATATGGCCATATAGTGAATGAAGATGTGATTTTGAACACGAAAAAAAGTAGTTGAAAAAGAAGGTAGTAGACTAAAAATAACGAAACTTAACATATTTGCTTCATAATTTAAGTTAGTTTTGAGTGCGCTCTTACACGCTTAATTTAGGGCGATTAACTCTGTTTATTGAATAACATAAAACATTCTTATCATGTAGTTAGACAAGGTAATAATGTATGAAAAAAACCTTTTTATTGCCGGCTATGAGAAGCTGAACGGAAGCTGAGCAGATGAGATACGATCCACGGTTTTTGGTGTAGTAAGCAAACACCAAAGCAGTAGGCCATGGGACGGTGACATAAGCTAAACGTTACATGTGCTATAGATTGAATGAATTTACACGAAAGTGGAGCGCAATAATATTCAAATATAAGAGATGGTCTTGAATACTATACAAATATTACTATTTAAATATGATATTATACGAAATTTCCTTCAAAATTTAATATTGGGAAGAATAGTGTGACTGTAAAGATGTGATAAAGGATTGCCTGAGTTCCGTATGGTCTCCACGAGAAACATTAAGAGTCCTGATTTATAGACTTAGTTTTCTGTTAGCTTCCATGTGTAGCGAAACACCTTTCCGGCCGGCTGAAATGTTTTTAAACGATGAATAATGACCACCGTTGGACATATGTGGGTCCGACTTAATCACATATTCGATACACACTGGATCGTTTATTGGCACCCTTTTGCCTGCTCGATTCTAACCCCTATCCTTGGCGATGAAATTATAGGATAGCAGCAGCATGGGAGAAAAACACACCCATATACAATCCCAGCCAGATGGTGTAGCGTCAGAGTGTGTGTGTGTGCTTTTTTTTAAATACCACAAAAAAAACGCAAGCCAAACATCAAGTGAGAGAATGAAGAGAAGTTAACTGGGTCTCTCTGTGTATGTGTGTGTGTGTGCACATTTCGCGGCGCGACTCGTAAGGTTCTAGGACCCTTGACCATCAAAACAACCACCATCATTACTAGCATTATCATCATCATCATCAACAGCAAGCTCATTGGGAAGGTAAGAAGCGTGTTGGCGGGGGAACTGAGGCAAAAGGGCAGATGAAAATTTTGAAGAAAAAAAAAACGGTACACCCTTTTTGTTCATCAGCGAAACACCTTTCACCAGCATCTAAAAATGGGCCGCGAAAATGGGTGCCCCCTCCCCTTCCCACTTTGGGCCTACACACCAAGGGTTGGTCACCGTGGGGGTTAAAAAGTTCTTTTGTTTGTATCGAAGTCCGATGTCTGAATTGCGAAAGGGACAAATCGAAACCACCACCGGATCCAAATAGTGGTAAATGTAACCAATAGAGAATTGAAAAATTTTGGCTCTGATGGAAAATGAAAAAAAAAACAAAAATGCGCTGTAAATAAAGGTTGGTAGTAAAAATAAAATAGCAATCTAGCACTCCAGAACCACGTGGTTCTTCGCAGTTGTGCGGAAAATAGGTGAGCTCTTATCTGACCAACCACGTGTGGGGGTTTTCCCTTTCGCTTGGCGAGGCGAGGCCAGGATGGCATTTTTCCCCTTTTTTCTAGGCACTAGGCAATGGCAAGCTAAGGGTCATATCGGGAAGGGTTCCCCTATAGCTAGGTTTTTTGCTTGGTTGGTTGCATTTGGCTAATGGCGAACCCGAAAAAAAAGGCATTGCACACCCGAACCGAACTAGAGGTGATGATGAGGTTATTTTTTTCTTACTTGGAAATAGATAAAAAAAAACCCCATACACACGCTTGTGGTACAGCGAAAGGATAATTATTTCGAACATAATGAAAAGCAATGCACACTGATTAAAGAGGGTAGATAAAGCAGCGCATAACGTGTGCAAAGGACATTAGCGAGTTTTTGGGGGATGAAAAAAAGAAAAACGCGCAAATGTCATTCGCCTCATTCGTTCGCTTTTTCATTTCAGTCGATATTTTGTGCAGTTTTCTTTTCAGTTTAAACCACAGAAACCAAAAAACAAGAATTATATTGGCTTTAAAAAAGAAACATTTATATGTCTACAGGTATCTTGCACGTAACCCGTGCGACATTGCGACGGCAATGTGTTTCAATTTGCAATTTATGTAGCAGAAAATTGAACCTGCTTGCAAACGGCTCGCTGGCGCGTTATCAACGCACGCCAAACTGGCAGCCGACGGCAATAAATGGCATTTTATTTGCGCTCGATTGACGCGCAAAAGTTGCATATACACGGGACCCGAACGTACCCATCCCGGTCATGCACTATGCTGGCAAGCGTATGATAAGACGGTAAAGTACTATTTTGTCGCTAAAGAAAAGCACACAAGCGTTTGTTTGATTTATCTCGCTTCGAAAGGCTGTTGCATGTGTTTGTGTGGTTTCGTTCGTTTGGGTCGCTTTTCACTTTTCATTTTTTTGTTTCGGTTCGGTTTTCCGAGCCTTCGGTTGTAGGTGTAGGGAAAATTGAAAAAGGACAAACGAAGAAAAGCGAAATCCTAGCTCGAGTTGCTCGAGAGGAAGTTACAGCAGCTATTGACAGGGATTTTCTTCAAGCGTGGATGATTGTTTGAGCACACGTTTTGGAACATGTGTTTGTTTTACGATTCTTTTCCCGGGGCGTGAGAATTTCGCGATGTTTGTAGTAACAAGAGCGATTTTCATACAATTTCAATTAAATTATTTCAAAATTAATTCGCTGTTCACTTTACTTAACAACTTTCAAACATTGCATTAAATAAAGTTATTGTAAAAGTCTCAAATACCGTTTTGTTTTTCATGTAACTCTCACGCGTAAAATTATTTGTCGAATTATTCGTACAAAATAATGCAAAAAAGATTAAATTGTTACAAAATTAAGAAAAATTGCTTAAATTACTGATAAATTATAAAACTTTATCCATGCGAAAAATGAGTTATAAAACAAGTAGGATTAAATAAAAACCTATGCTAAAATAGCAAGAAAAAAAGCCTATGAAGAGATAATATACAAAGCCAACAAGAAAACCTAATAGGTCGCCTGTTTACTCCGCCAAATTGTTCCCTAATGCAGGGATTAACCAGAGATAGTGCAGACGTTTTGCTTTCGTCAAGCAAAGGCGTCGCTTCCTCTACCACTGTAGCTGACCAAATCGAGCAAACGATTGTGAGCAAATATTGATCCTTCACAGCAAACGATCGCTGTTTGGTGTCCATTTTTTGTAAAGAAAAAAAAAAGGATGATTGGTTTCCTAATCAAACACATGCTTCCTTTTGCGGTACGGCCGGAAATGATCAGAGGATCGCCCGTGAAGGATACAGCTGTCGGCAACCAATGGCCGTTGGGGTGCTTCAAAGCGGACAAGTTGTTTTACATTTAATTTGGATAGTAAATAAAATCCGGTCTAGGCTAGCGTCGGTTTCTGTCGGTGCGAAACGGAAACCGAAAGCGAACGGCCCGTGTGCTGATGGTAACCCTTCCTTTTTTGCTCAAGCATTGGACGATAATCGAGTGCCGGAAATGGTGATTCTGGTAAGAAAACGAAACCCAAATAAATGTGTGTGCACCTTTATTAGCATCCGATCCGGGCAGAAAGTGAATGCAAATAGTGAGTGCGCTCTGTGGACGCGTACCCAAGCTGACGTGAAACCGTGAGCCTGCAGTTTTGTCCCTATTCCTATTGGAATTTCTAACCGATTAGCTATGTCCCGTATCAACCATATGTACTGTGGTGTAAAGAAGAACTGAATGAGAAATGAAGCAAAAAAACAGGATAGCAAGAGTGCAGTGAAGGTTCCCTAGACCTAGAACACAGTATGGTTGGTTAACCCTTTCTATGGTGGTTTCCCTTTCTGTAGAACCTTCCCTTTCCCAGGACATTCTAGGGATGTTCTAGGGGCCAAGGAGCACCAACCGTCCGAGACGCGAATGGGTTTGGCAGTTTTTTTTTATAATTTCCTTATCCCAAAAAAAAAATGAGAAAGCAAAATTAAAATAACGAATGAGAGACGAAGAAAACTGCATTCACGAGGTAACATACATAGGAGAACAAAAAAGATGCACAATCTATTTTGCATATTGGCATACTCATTTAAATTCATCGTCAACTGTTAATAAATGTGTCCTGTCGTGTGTGTGTGTATTTTTTTGTTCTTCTTTCTTTGCACGTTCTTTCAACCTCGGTGAGGCTCCGTTTTGTTTTTGGCATTTAATTGGACACACGAAAAAAAAAGTTTACTCACAACCACATTTTTTTGTCGTCTGGGTTAGTTGTAAGGCCCTTAGGAAGCGAATGCAATTCAACCGAATGGCACAGACGGTTTGTGGCAGAAGAAATGTGCAACTTATATACGACCGGGTGGATGGTAAAAAAAAAACAACACATTAAAAGCCACACGGAAGCCGGATCTGGCTGGAATCCGTAAGATCCGGTTTCCGGAGGGAACCGGTTGCCTTAGTGCGTGTTTTTGTTGACGTTTCGCCAGCAACCGAGGCCGGGGACACATGTGTTGCAATAAAGATTGCATAATAATTACGTAACCGTTTGCCAACCGTCCGGTGCAGGGATGTGCAAAGGGAGATGGATCTCCCGGTCCGGGTGGCTGAAAATTGGCCAGCTGGGTTGAGGTGTTTTTTGGTTTGCTCATCGTTGCTACAAAGTAAGACAGAGGAGAACCATGTGAACAACTGCTTAAAGTTGACCGTTTAGTCTTAAATTTTAGGATTAGGCAAGGGAAATGGGAAAAAAAACTAACATGACAAAGTTTGTTCTTTGATTATTATTTGCATTACTTCGTAAAGATGGTTATTGAAACATGTAAAGTTATGAGAATAGTAAAGTTTGTGAACTAACAATATACTGCTTTAAGTTTATTTTAAATTAACTTAAATAAATAAAATTAAATAAGCTTAATGAACAATATTTCTCAAAATTACACGTGATTACAAAAAATACTTAGCTTTTAAACATGTACAGAAAACTTAAAGACTTAATGAAAGAAGATAGTGTTTATAAGTAAAATAAAACCCCTGTTCTTTAACTTAGTCTTATTTTGTATCGAAATTTAATTTCAACAAAAGGAAACGAATATTAAAATAATAACTAAATTAATTAAAGAATATTAAATTTAAGAATTAATTAAATATTAAAGAATAACTATAAATTTATACATATCTTTTAATATTTGCGTAATTATATTTCTTACATTTCTTAATGGCTTTTGAAATTGTTGATGAAAATAAAAGCACAATAAATAAGCCACACGAACAAGAAATTGAAAACCATTTGTAAAATGATAAAATTCATGACATTTTCAATAAGAAATAATAATTCTTTTACTCATGTGCAATAACTAATGATAGGAACCTGGAGCAACGCTCTAGTTTAAACATCGTTTCAAGGCAAGCAGTTTAAAGAGCACAGTGCATAAAAGATGCGCGATTTAATTACGAACAAACGCCAAAAGTTTAAAGTTCGTAACGAAAGAAACATTTTCTCACACTTGAAAAATAAAAAAACCAGAGATCTTAGCAATAGCTGTACCAACGGACAAATTTTCGCTTGATCCTTGTTTTGCCACTGTTCGCCAACCGTTGCAGATGCAGGAGAAAGGACACAATTTTTTTCGTTACTAAATAAAAACGCACCCAGGAAAGCAGCGAAACGTAGCCCTTTCCTTTACCTTCGTAAGCCTACTAGATACAGCGAAAAAAGATACGAAAAAAAGTGCATCCTTATCCGGTGCGGTTGTGCTGATTATTACGGCGAGCAGCAAACACCACCAGGAGAGGTTGCGTATGCTAATGAAGCTTCACTTTCACAGGGCCGGTTTTGGAGGGCGAGCGTACGCGCGCGAATGCTCTTATGCAGTTCTATGCGAAAGGATGCACAAAATGCCTTCGGGACGCAATTCCGGGATCCGGACGGACGATGATGTGTACGTGCGTATTTTTTTTCCCACACACGCAGTGCGATGTGTGTTGCGTGTGTGTGTGTGTGTGCAACTGTCTGTGTTTTCTTCTTCTTCTTCCTCTTTTTCGCTGTAAAGAATACAGCAGGGAACATCTTCCCAGCTTTTGGCAGGGCTGAATGCGGAGGTTGGCATGTTTGGGAAGCGAAGAAATCGTACCACCGTAAACCCTTTGCAACGCTTTGCATAAATTATCATGCGTTTTGTGATGCATCGGAATGCCGTTGACAATGTTGTGCTGTGCATCCCGACCGATCGTTATGTGTGCGAAAGCATCATTACGCAACACTGCAAGTTCAGACGATTTTTCGGGCCATTTTTCGATCGGATTTCGGATCCATTCGGTACTGCACACCACAGCTACGGACGGAGACGGAGTGAGCAATTTATTCAAATGAGTTGCGCTCGCACCAAAGAAGCCTGGGAATGGACTGGGTTTACTCCTTGGGTCATGATGCGTGTGCAGAGCATAAAGGAACCAAAAAAAAAAATTTGCATATCAACAACGGACAAACTAAAGTACCCTCGGAATGGGGTTTCGATCGATCGAAGGTATGAAATCGGTTTAAGGATCGGAAGATTACGGATTCTGGGTAAAGATTTACGAGCTCATTTACAATCGTTGCCTAAAGCAGACGGTTGAATTCAACATTTTTGCTATATTTATGAAATCTTTATAAGAAATAGCATGAAGTAAGTTTTATTAGTTCTGGTAACGAAGCAGACCAAGATAAAAGTTCATACGCCGTTGGTCCATTTTGACCAGAATGATCAGAGACATCCATGAAAAATGAAATCTTAAAGCAAATCACGACAATATTCTTGTGGTGCAAAGTAAATTAATTAGTTTAAATTTGAAATAAATGTAAGTGAAATAAATAGGCAAATAGTTTAAATGCATAATTAAATCACTCGAAATAATCCAATACGAGCAAAGCAATCAGAAAACCATTCGAAACACGTTTTTGTTGCAAAAATTCATCTAATTTACCGAAGAACAGCCTGCTTAGGTAAAAATAATGTGTAATTAATTCGTATGTGTTATGTCGAAAGATATTCACCAAAGACTGTTATTAAATAAATAAATGTATACGTTTTTAAAATGTAAATTTTATGTCCTCTGTACAGCTAAACAAACTGAAATAATACACACACTGAACACAAACTGCTACACAAACTGAAAAAGAAAAAAGATGCAGTATTATGGATTAATAACTCTTGTTTGTAACAAATAAGCTCTACTCATCTTTTTGTCGTAATCAATAATTCTTTTTTAATCTTTTAAAGAATGGCCTGATCATATAGAAACTTTTTTTTTATAAGTGAATATTTGTTAAACTATATTTATCTAATGCTCAATTTGTTCTATATACAAGACTTTTCCATTTATTTTAATCACTTTTAATGTAAATTGATTATTTTTGAAGCACCATTTAAATAGCTGTTGTGAAGATAACTCCTCAGCTATCGTTTGACACAAATGCGCAAAGATCCTTGGTTTGCAGATCATGCTCCAACCACGTTCCACGGATATACATTTATCTATTCCGCACCGTATGGGAATTGGTTCGAAAAGGCCACAATCTCCATCCCAAAGCAGGGCGCTATCCTTCACTCGGCCTGCAACCAGCCTGCCACCAGTCAATGCTAACCAGCCGCCAACCAAGGCGTCCGATTGCACACCCGGCTGGCAGGGTCATCACTTACAGCTGATGGTCCGTGTCCGTGTGTTTGATTGTTTGCGTATGCGTTCGGGTGGCATGTGTGTGAGGATTGAGCTTGCTTTTTGTTGTTGCTGGTGCGCCGGATCGACCGCTGATGGTTGTCCCCACCATAAGGCCGCACGGCAACGATTGGGCAATCGGGTGGTGCTGGCGAGCGCAGATTTTTTGGTAGCGCGACACCCGGTGACCCTTTTGCGTTGGCCTTTTACTTAAATCCGCGTGCGTACTATGCGCGGGCGCGCTCGTTCGCGTCCCTTCGTCGCGATGGTGACTTCGCGACCGGGGAACCCGCGCAACATTTGCTTATGAGTTGCGTAAACACCGTTTCACTGCGCTTTGGCAGTTCAGGCCCTATGGTTTGCTGGCCAAAACGGCTCAAACCGAATTAACTACCCGTTCACCACGTTTGTTGTCTGATGCTGAAAGCCGTACGGGGACACTTTGCACTGACCGACTAGCGACAGTTTGTGCGACAGTTGTTGACTTTTTTTTTCCTCGAATGATTTTCTCGAATAAACACGAATGCTGCACGGCAAAAGGGCTAGGGACGGGACGGGACGGGAATCTGGGACGGGTTTTCGATTTTATTAATATTCATGCACAAGCTTTCCCCTTTGGGGAAAGGAGGGTGGGAGCTAAGCGTGCTGGCCCGAGAGTTGTTTGCTCACTCGCAACTCCTATCTGGTGGTGGTTTTCGTTTTGCGCAAAAGCCCTTTAAATGCAACCTCCGCCGAAGAATGAGAGGACTAGAAGGAAAAAAAAGAAACAACGAGATACGAACGTTCACGCTGCCAGATATGGGACTGTTTATTGGCATGTTTCAAGGCGACCGAGTTGTTGGCGCATCTTGTTACATAGCCGGTGACGACGGCCCGGTCCGTTCGAGTCCTTGGCGAACGGGGTGGGCACAGCCTAGCCTTTACGGATAACGTATGCAAAAGTTGTATAAAGCTCGCTTCGATGGACGCGTGAGCATGATTGAGTGTGTGAACAAGGTGGTCCGTCGTCTCGAGAGGGCGGTTTAATGGTTTTGAAATTGAAAAATTAGTGTCGATTTAATTGTCCACAGTTGGCTGCTTTGACTAAAAGCATTTCAGAATGATTAGAGTGAAGAAATGGACAAAAGTAATGTAAGTGCAGTGATGCAATTCCAATTACCTTCAAGCAATTTTGGCTGATGTGGTGAGAAGAATAAAAATCCATCAAGGAAAAGAGATAATTCCCAACCGTGCAATGAACAGAAATAAATAATTATAGATTACAGATTAGAGATTTTTGTTGTTCCTTTTATTAACAACTATTTTAACAACTGTCTTTGATTTTCCCAGGATAAAAGTTGAAAACAATATTACATTTTCTTTGTTCAGAATATACAACTAATAAAAGTGTGAATAGATTATCTACTGGGTATACGGATAAGTAATCTATTTTTTGTTTTTTCTCAAACACAGGGTTTTTTTTTAATTTTTGCAAGAAAACGGGATATGATATAAAAAGTCTTTTTTTATAAGAAAATTAAGAAATAATAATGAGCAAGTATTTATAAGAAAAAGGTAGAATAGGTAAAACCAGAAAAAAGACAAAAAGAACTAGAACTGCTTGTATAAAATCTTCGAAAAATTATAAATAAAGAAACAGACGACAAAAATAAAAACGAACCAATATGCCACAAAGTCATCTATGTTGTTATTTTTACCATTTATCTATTTTACCCAAAATGCATCATATTATAGAAAAACTCATTTTATTTGTTATAATTTATTGTAACTTATACTAAATACCACTACCAAATGCTTTTCAATTTTTGTCTCTCCAATCGCTGAAATATTTTCACAAGCCCCTTCCCAAAAGCGTACAACGAAAAAAACCCGCATTCATCTATGCGATTTGCGAGGTCAACTACGCAAAGCAACCGGTTGGTAAAGGTTAAACGAGCGGCTGACCACTTGTTGCGGCGCAGCATTTAATTAGCTTCCTCCCTTCGGGTCAACCCTTAAAAAGCCAAAGCAACCTCCCCCCTGCAGCGTTTCCGTTTGCGATCGCTTCTCTTGCCCCGGAATGGCCGAAGGGCCGAAATGAATGGACAACCTCGCAAACCTTCGCCAATCGCCACAGTAGCAGTGTGGTAATTATTTTTGGCCTATAGCCCCACAACTTCACGAACAAAATAAAAAAACACCATTCGGTTGATGAGTTTTAATGTTCTTTTTCGTGTTTTTTAGGTGTTTTGTGCGCTTAAACGAAAAGAAAAAAAACGATTTAAAAGCAGTTTTCATGGTGCACATTACCGTTTAAAGTATCGAAAAAATGTTTAAACATCAGTTACAGCTGATTCGTTTCATCGGACGAACTTTCCTACCAGACGATCGGACCGGAACCCGGTGCAGATGCATTTAAACTTATGAATATTCAAACCCGAAATTCGCATTCGGATTCGGTAAGAAATTTAAATCCCAAATAACGGATACAATTTGCAAGACAAGATTCACCAGCCGAAAGGCCAGGCGGTAATTTTCCTTCCCAACGGACAATCTTCAACGTGTATGTAAATTAGAATTAAAAATCTTTAGCATCATCGTGCCGATCGCGCTTATGCAAATCGATCGATTCCCTTTAATGTCCCGGAAGTGTACCAGGGCGAAAACGCGCGCCAAAATACCTGGAGGTCACCCAACTTTCACTGCACTCCGGTTGTCATAGTTCAGCTTCTTTTTCTGCTCTCTTCTTTTTTCTTCTCTTCTCTTCTCTTAGTTTTTCCGTGTTCCTTTCCCCCTGGTTGGTGAGCCTATAGTGTAGCCCTACGGCAGCAGCAATCAAGCGATCGATCAAAATGAAATTATGCAGACCGAGATGGTGTCTTTCTTGCTTTTCCCTCCAAACCCTTTGCTGCAGAGTATGCAAATGAGGGCTGGAAGAAAATTAAATTACTTTCGCGCTGTTTCGAGGCGAGAAAAAGGGAACGGGCAAAACCTTAACGCTCCTTTCATTGCACAATCGCCAAATATTGATTCACCCGATCCCGATCCCGATCGACGTTGTGCTCCGATTCCCAGTTTCAGTATCCTCCGGACTGTCACTTTCCGTTCGCGATAGGTAATTCATCACGCAGAGATATTTCTGCGTGCCGTTAATTGCCAAAATGCCGAATGCACAGTGCGTTCCTTTAGGAAATTGGTGGCACAACGCTATTTGCATATTCAATCAGTGGCGAATAATAAAAGCTTCGAAACGCAAAACGGCCTTAGGCGACCTTCGGTAGGTTGTGCACCGCAAGAGGTCATAAATTCGTCAGCCAGTCGAGAGATTCTCGAGGCTGAGGCTGAGGACCTTCGAAACAGCTGGACTTTCTGTGAAGCGCAACGGTGTAAGCTAATTTGCATGTGTTGCAGATGCTGGGTTTAAAGGGTTTTGGATTGATTTTTTTAAATTGCCACAAATAAATTCCCGCATGTAGTGAAACTTCAGCCCGTTTTAAAGATTCCTGAAGTGATGCGAAAGGATAACAGGCCAAATAAGTGCGATTTAAAAATTAAAGGTAGTTTTCTAGACCATATGATGTTTCTTTTATTTATATTCAAAGCATAGTTTGTTTGATTCAATAAATAAGTATTATATTAAATTGTTAGTAAATAATTTTATATCTCTTTTCTCTTTTCTCCAAAGCTCGATTCTTTACTGTTTTTATCACTTTTATACCTTTTATCAGAAGTTCAAATTGATTATTTATGAGTTGTTTTAAATACTTTCAATTTATATAATTATGTTGCATTTTTTTATTTATTCATTTACCAATTTCTCTATTATTTACTACAAAAACAGATGAAAAAACGCGTCTGTTATCACTGTTCAAATTAGCTTACCGCTAATGCAAATTTATCGCCGTAAGAAATGCAGCAGCATGTTACACCAAACTTTCGAAAGCGAACCAGCGGCCGATTTGAATTTCTTATCACACACGGCACGATCTTGTGCCACCTTTTGCTGTGCGAGTTTGAGAGCAAAATCGAACCCCAAAAGAGAGATAAAAACATTTCGTTTCGACATTTCGTTGGCACGATGATGTGCAATGTGCCGATGCGTTTCCAAAACTGTGACCTTTTCCGTGTGTGCACGAACGAAACGCACCACGAAAATTACTGAACAGCTAAAATGCTTGCCCGCGGGCGCACGGACACGGCGCGATAACGGGGAACCGACGATCAAAATGGAGTTTAAAAATGGCGCTTGCATTCGCGTGACGTTTGCGATCTTGCCATACGCGCGGTGGAGGACTAAATGTATAAATGCTGATAGGCGAAAATTTAGACTGGAATTTAAGTGAATCGCGCATGCATCGCATCGTGCTTGGGGCGTGGTGCGTGAATGCATGCGTACGACAAAATAACGCGCGGATGGTGGATAGAAACTCGTTTTTTTGTGATCAGCGTTTTGCGTTCTCCTTATCCCGTGGAACGAAACTAAGTGGGCAAGTGAAGGAAAGAAACGGACACAGGGTGATTGGTGGTGGCTGTAGGGTTCGCTGAAAAACTCCCTTCTAGCTTGAGGCAAACGAAAGGGCCCAGAGTTGGAGCACGAATGCTATCCGGGTGTGCAACTTTACAGGGTTCGTCTATCAAGGCAGAATTGACTTAGTATAAGTATTTGAGGGACTTTAGTCGAGCAGTTAATCGAAACATTTTCTTTTGATTTAGAAGAAAAACAATCTTTTCCGAAATAAACAGGCTAATATCAAATAATTTGAAAATGTAATTTAATATAATAATGTTATGAGTGCATGGAGTCATAATAATTTATAACACATTTTTATCTAACTTTAACATTAAAGCAACAACTGGTTTTAAAACTATCCTACAGTTTCGTGGTTTGATTGATAAGCCAAAGTCGAACTTGTAATATTTGTTACTTTTGTATTTTTTTTCTCTCGGTAAACCCTGCTACAAACACAAAATAGATCGATTGCTAATGGAGTGCTGAAAGGCGAAGGCCTTGGCATAGCGTCCGTCGTCAAGAGAGTGACGTGGGGACATGATGGGAATGCATTCACAGCGCACGACACGAACGCGATCGGTTTGATT
>STHB01019173.1:0-12186 GCA_018908115.1 Anopheles rivulorum
GAACCGATACCGGACTGTCAAAGGGAAGTAGTGTGTGGGGAGTTTTGCGCGAGAGCGCACACAAACGCTTTTTGGGGGAGTCGCGCTTTCTCAAGGACTGGGAACGTTGCCCCTTCGGCACGAGTTGGATGGGGTAGCAGCAGGGTGGTGGGTGCTATTGGTGGGATGGTGGTAAAGCAGTAAAAGCTAAAAGGCCATCAGTTCGTGTGCTTCTCCAACACACAGCAACAGTGCCGTGAAATGGGACCAACCACACCAATACGCCGCATCGTTTTTGGAAGAGGATACAGTCACACCACAACAACAACTTCCATCGGCGCAGCGCTTTTTGGAAGGCAGACATGATGGCAACAGTGACCATGCTAGACACAACCCAACAACAGCACCAAACTATCCGCCGATGGTGGTGAGCTCCACCGAACCGACCGACAGAGACCGCCAACAGCAGCAGGAGTACCAAGCAGCAAACGCAACGATGACAAATGGTAGGAACGAAAAGAAGGAGCTATCCGGAATCGGCGACCGTTTATCATGCTCTCCTCCCGCCAACCGAAACCGGGAGGTTCGTGTGCGTGAGAGTGTTGCGTACTAAATCACTCGTCTTATAAACGGAGGCAATTTTAGACCGGTCTTTCTTTGTCCTCCCGTTTGCAAAGCGGGCATTTGGAGCTGTTTTAAAAGGAAATATTGTGAAATTATGCTATTTTACACCTAACTCTGTAAGCCTTCAATAATCGGCGTAGCGGCCCTCTAAGATCTAATCGAGAAGTACATTTGCTGGGTTTGCTTCATTTGGGTAATTAATTTTCTAAACATTTCGAAACAACACGAAAATACCTTTCACTAATGGTTACAAATGAGAATCTAATTGTATCAGTAAATTAGACGATTGCGTGTGGTTTTTGTTGTGCTGGTTCAACTTGATGCGCATCCGTATGTTTGTGTGCATCCAGCGGGACGATAAATTATTAGGACTTTCTTGTATGATTTTGACATTTAAAAGCTACCAAAGACAAAGTTAGATGCGAGTATTATATTGAGATCCTTCTTTCTTCTTCGGCACGGGTCTTTTCTCCCTGCTGCTGTTGCTTCTCGCCGCTTCAAGCGTAAAGTCATGTATCGATTTCAAATTATGTTCACCAGGTCCCTAATGTTTTATGTTATGTTCCAGAGCGGGATAAATCGAACATAACAATCTTCTGCTTCGTGTGTGTGTGTGTGTGTGTGGTGTGTGTTTTTGTTGCCTCGATATATATATATATATATATTGTTTCGGCCACATTTCTACGGGGAACCATTTTCGTTTATATTGGTGCTGTTAAAAAAATAACTGCTGAAAAGATTATTATCTCTCGCTTGCCAAAGGCAACCGCATGCACTCTCACCCAACCCACACACCTCCATCATCATCAACGGTATTCTCCCTAAAAAAAAACCGCCCAGCACTACCTTCCTCATTCCGTTGCGATTTACCTTTCCGTTCCCACTGTTCGAGCGGAGATCGAGATGGATTGAGATAAAAATCCGATCAAATAGTAATGAACGAACAGCCATAAACGCGAGGCTTGATGAAGCGAAGGTTTTTTTGGAATCTCCAGCAAATCGCTGTCTTTGGCGCGAGGCAAACGATTCGGAGGAGCCGGTTCTAGCCGGGGCCATCAAAGATTCAAATATTACTCCAATCATGACGAACTCATCTATACGCTCTGCTGCTTTGTTTCGCTAGCGCTTTCCACGCTACCAGCGTACAGACCCTCCCTTTACCAGGACTCTCTTTCGATTACGGTTCCAGTTTTTCCCCAATGTCCTCCCATTTTCCGATTCCTTTCGTGCTTGGATGTGTTTTCCTTTGGTCGAGATATTCGGCGAAGTGGAGGACAACATTTCTTTCACTTTTTTCACTCTTCATACGATTTGTTGAGAACACGATACTACTGCCGGAGAGACTGCCGATTGCTGACAGCGGCCAGAACACTCGGCAGCCGATATTCAGCCTGGTTATGGTATTACTTCATTTATAATTCAATAGCGAATATCTAACGCCCCGACACCTTCCTTCCCTAGTCCAGAGTCACGGAACGACTCCGACAATTTCCCAACGCCTCCTCCTCCACTCAGCACCCGTCTGGCCAAGGTTTTTAGGTCGATCGTTTCGGGAAGGTTATTGGACGTTTTGTACCGCGAAGGAAGTTGTGTACAACCGAACCCTCTCTGTCTCTCGCACAGCAACCGACACGGGTTTTGCTGTAATGGGACGGAACGGACATGGAAACGTGGGTCCAACCCTGCTTCCAAGCCGTTATCCGTTTGGCGTGCTCGCTTTTCGAGACACTGCCACCAACAACAAAAAAACCCCCCTTAGACAGCAACAGGACAGCGGTAACACTGGTGTCCCTCTCTGCTTGAAGGAGAGATTTTGTTTTTGTTCCTTTACCCCATTTTATATTCCCGGGGACGCACCATTGCTTCCGAATTGCCCGGGTTTTCCGTACGGTACATCACCAGCGGGGGCACATACGACACGGTTCCAGTGAGGACAGAACGATCTCTCTCTCTCTCTCTCTCTCTCTCTCTCTCTCTCTCTCTCTCTCTCTCTCTCTCTCTCTCTCTCTATCTCTCTCTCTCTCTCTCTCTCTCTCTCTGCTTCCCTCTAGCTGTGGCACTACACTGCAAACGCAACAACACTTTGTCACCTCCGTGTTTTGCTTGCGCACACGTTCATCTCTTCCTGCTCTAATAAGGGAACTATAAAGCTTACGATGACAAAGTGTTTTCCAGCCTGTCCGTTCCTACTTCCCTTTTGCCAACAGCACCTACCATCGTAGCATAGTCAGAAATCGAATCTATATAATTTTTTTTCCACCAAACCCTTATAAACATACGTTTAAGCGCACCCTTTCTCCCTTCAGAACGGACCCTTAATTTGTGTTCACCCTCATGAACCGTACAACCAACGGCGAGAAGACGCAACACAGATACTCCACCCAACGGTAACCCACATAAGGATGAATAACTCTAGAAACCGTAACCAAGTTAACAGAATCGGCCACACTAGTGTAGCCGGCGCGCTTACGACAGTTGGATAACACTCAACTGTGATAGCAGTTAAAAAATACTACTAAAAAACTCCTTCCATAACCAAAAAACATCATTTCACACACACAGAAACAGCTTGCCTGTTGGAGGGTGTCGGTGTGAAGCTGTGCCAGCGTCTTTCACGTTCCACTTTCGGCCCAGAGAAAAATGCCCCAGAATGAATCGAAAACCTGGCCAAAGAAAATCCATAAATTTTGGCGGTTTTATGATTCATTTACATATTAATAATTTATATCTTGCTTCCTCGGTTTTTCCTTCTTGCGACACCACAGCCGCAGCGCGATAGCAGCAGAAGGCGAGACGGACGGAAAAGAGAGCATCTTGTCTCCCGGCTGCTGCCAAAGAACCAGGTTTCGTCCCGAGGTTCGCGCAGTTTACCGGGCGACCGTACCTGTAGCTTCCGTGCGGGTGGTAGTAGAAAAGCAAATCCTTCCTCCCAGGCAGCCTAATTCCGCACGTATGTGCTTAATCGACAGCACCTCTTCTACTGCTACGACTTGCTGAGGGCTGTCTGTCGACGTTGGGAGGATGAGGGCGAAATTATTCACCAACCAACACAACAGCAACAACAACAAATACCAAAAAAATGCGTATTATATTGCGCTTATTAGCATAATAAACCCGAAACCGTGCAAAGACTCAAACGTCGCACACGATCGATCGACAACCCATATGTGTGGTGGGTAGTGTACGGTTCAGTAACGCATCAAGAATAGGAACCATCATCACACACCATCACAGCGACAAAACAGCGCAAGAGAACTGCCAGCCATGAAAGACCACCCTCCACCATCAACCACCATCGTCCGGCACCATGCTTCTCTCCATCGGCTTCCGCAACTTGTCGCAACCTCGCCACCTCGTCTATGCCCAAGAAAAAAAAAACGGCGATAGCCCAATCCGAAACGACCCTGAACTAATCGAGCATATTATACGTGTTTGTTTCGCTGCTCGCAGGGTTCCCAAACGAAAAATACAAAACTAAAGCCCAAAACTCCCAACCCACAAGCGAGACTGGGGAACACAACAGATACAGGAGGGTGACAAATTGACAGTCCACGACACGGGCAGATACGGCAAGATACGGTTGGTGGAAGGGTTTGTTTTTTTTTTGTGTTTTCTTTCATTTTGTATGTTCACGGCGTTGTGTATAGTTCGAAGAATTGGATCTTCTTTACAGAATAATCACAAAAGGACCAAAAAAAATGTCACTTTTTTCAGAGCGCTACACCACACACAGTGTCTTAGCACACCGCAATGACAACAAATCCAGGCTCGTCTGCCCGGGTTCGTCGTGGGGACCATATACTGGAAATTGAACTTACTGTGTCCCGGGCAACCTTGCCCGAGAGAGAGGGGGGAGGGGGGCTAGGTTTGGGAGAAGAAAACCACACACCCCGATCGGCACTCCGATCGGGTGAGTTTATTTTTCGCCAGTCTGTGTAAATAAAAATTCATCTCGATTTGAGGTTTCTTCCTATTTCTTGTATTAACCCTTCTTCGTTGAAGAAGAAAACGATGCGACCCGATATGAGATTCGTTGCCTCAATCCATTCAACCACACACAATATAGCTTGCAGGTTATATTAGTAAACAGCACGAACTTCTTGGAATTCGATTCGTTTGAAACGCGCGCATTTATGGGATAGTTTCAAGTGATGTTTTGCCATAAAATTTTATAGCAAATTTAGAAATAGTCAATAGGAGAATAATCTACTATTATCTTCTTATCTGAAACTCCTTCCGTACGATAATCTTTATGTGGAAAAAAGAAACCTATATTAACGATACAATTATTGTTACATAAAAAAATAAGATGTACTATAAAACTACCCCACAATAATTAGATTCATTCCCATCCAATGAGGTCGCCAGCCAATATCAGGCCACACACCATTACCATACACACAAGCGTTCTTTCGGGATCAATTTCGCAGCGCCCTTGGGAAATTCAATTACCAGTCCCTAATAAATAACGCATCATCGAAGTGACGTGACGAATATTGCAACCAGATTCAAATCTGGCTTCAAAGCACCACCACCCGAGCACACTATCAAATCTCGTTCCCAGCAAAAGCAAAACGTAAAAAAAAACTACATTCCCATCAAAATGACCCTTCCTTTTTCCTACCGGCTGTCACATATAATCTCTCTCGATGGCTCTTTAAATCTCATCCCAGCAAACCGAACCCTTGGCGCGCCCGATTTCAATCCCTTGTTGATATCCCTTCGTGAGATTGCGTGCACCGAATCAAATGTAGACCCACACACACACACACGCACGCATACAGTCACACATATCCTTGCATCCTTGCAAGGGCCTTGTTGTGTTTGGTCCTTTCGGTTGGATGGAAGTTTAATTCTGTTTTGTCAACTGCAAACAAGCATCCAGACCGTGTGCTGCTTCAACTCCCTTGGCTTCACTACACTAAGCCGTAAACTGCTCCAGATTAAGCGCTGCAGCACGAAGGGTTGAACAACCCCCGGAAAAGAAAGGAACGAAGCATCATCATCATCATCGCACTTTTTTTTACCGTTTCATTAAACCAATTCCCAGTCTTTAGTGCGTTGTTAGCTCGAACAACTTACACACACCCGAAGCGATCGAAAATAATAATAATAAAAAAAACAAGTTAACCACCCGACATAACGCAACCCTCGCACCAGACCCGAGAGCGCGGGAAGCATGATAATGCGAACGTTAAGATAATTATCCAAAATTATTTTCATTTTGCTTCCCATCGAGCAGACCAGCTCCCCCGTTGCCTCCTGTTGTCTCCGTTGAAGATCCCACCGGTGGTAGAGAATTTTTTTTTTGTTAGATGCGTCTAATGCTGCTTAGTGCATTTCTTCTTGTTCTGATCGATAGCAGCGAGAAAAGCAGGCAAAGGAAACACGATCTGAACCATGTGGAATAAGAGTTTGGAACCCGTGTGTGAGCGTAGGGTTGTTGGTGCAAATGAATTTAGCCGCCACACATACGAACGATTAAAGTTCGTTACCTTAAGCTCCTACGTACCATCGATCGCGAGCAGTACGCACAAACTCTACCAGCAACAGCAAAAGGCAACACGGGCAACAGAGCTCGGAGAAGATACACGCACACACGATCGCGATCGAACACATTCCTTCTTGCTTCTCTCATCGGAGGAAAGATTAAATTACGTTCGCTGCGAACACCTTTCCGATAAGATCAATAACCTTCCGCATTGAGCAGGGTGCGAACAACCCCCGAATTGATCATCTCTTTTCTGAACACGGATGCACCACCATGTCTGTCTGAACAAATGCACTGTTTAGTCATTTTACTCCATTTTCAGAGAAGATTCGAAAGAATCGTGAAGCAACTCCCAAATCTACGAGTTTTGATTGTTTTATTGAAGAACAAATTCAATAAATGCATGAATCTTCAGATATTCACGAGATCTTCCTATGTGAGATGCATTCTAACACCATAAAGACTCAGATAGATTCATGAGTCACTCACCAATAAATCGAATTTGATTTTATACCATAACAAATGCCATAAACAATTCCATATTCTGTGCTCGAAATATAATGCACCAATGTTCTGACGTTATGTCTAAAACTTTGCCATTAAAAAAGCACAACTTCATCAAAGGCTATCCACAGTTTTGCTGCGAGGTAAATGATCCTATTCGAAACAAATGCTGCCGTTGACTGACTGGGACCGGTGTCTGATAGCTAGGTACAGAGGGCAAGTAAACCACCGAAGTAAAATAAAGTTGACTTCTAGGACTTGTTACTTGTTGCCACCAAAAACAAAAAACAAAAAGTCCAATCTCTAGCCTGCAGCACTATAGCAGAGCAAAGAAGCGCGTCTGACGCACATCGATGACGAAGGAGAGTTAGACCAAAAAAAAACACACACACATTTAAAGTACAAACAGCAGAAGAAGACGCAAAAAAAACTCTTCTTTTCCACGTCAAACCCGACTAAACGGTTTTTTTTGTTTGGCAAAACAGCGATGAACGCCGAAAACTTGTGCTTGTGACTAAAAAAAAAAAAGGCACAACATAAAGTACAGCCACTGCCGTGGCGCGCACTCGCACAATTATGAGCGATTAAGCAATTTGCTAAAAAATATAAACTCACCCCCCTCCCTTGATGCAAACGAAACTACCAAATGAGCAAAACGGCCCGGGCCCTACAGCGCCCAACCAAAGAAGACCAATTCCACCAAACAAGCCGGCCAATCCGGCGTTATTTGGCGGGTCCCATCAGTGGCAGCCCCATCGTTGTTATCGATGGGCGTTAACAGACCCACCGTAAAGCGTTTCTCTTGTGCACTTGTGTGTTTTGACTCCTGTTTTTGTTGTTGGTATATTTATTTGGAACACTTTCTTCAGGACAGCAGGCCGAACCTTGGCCGTTCTTTTCACACCACACCAAACAAACAAAACAAAACAAAAAAAACCTTCAAGCTTGTGATCGCGTCTCGTTTTGCTCAAATAATTTGCCGAAATAATCGCACCAAAGCGAGATGATGTGGTGCTGTTTCCATCATCATCTTCTCGCAATCGCCATACTCACTCTGCCATGTTTGCCAATGCGTTGCCAGTACGGCGATATAGTTGATATGAATGTATGAAACAAAAACCCAAAAAACATAAAGACAACTGAAAGAACGCGCCTCGCTTTTTGGTTTTAGCTTTGCTGTGTGTTTGCTTGTCCATCGTGTGTCGCGTGTGCCGACGACAACGACGAACCACGACGCACCTCACCGTCACCGCGCTTCCACTGATCGTGGTGCGTGGAACGCATGCCTTTGCCAATGTTGTTATGATAGAGAATTCAATAATAAGATAACTACCACCACCATCATCATCATCATCGAAACATTTCGGCCAGACGTGCAACCCGCCCGTGCGATTTCTCCTGGGCGGTAAACGCTAAAGGAAAATAAACACTTCATGCCACCCCAAAAACAAACAAAAAAAAAAAACCCCGATCGGGTTAAATGTTTGCTGCCAAAAGGACGCACTACAACAGTAGCGACCTGCAGGAATTTGTCCTGGCAAAAGATTCTTTAAGCTCGCCATCGCTGTTTCAGCGTGAGGGGGAGGGGGGGGGGGAAAGGGGTTTGCTGTTGTTTGCAGCTACACAGCCCGCCACCTCATGAAACATTCTTCTCACAGTTTAAGATTTTACAACACAACCCTTCCTCTTTCGGTTTGCTGTTAGTTTCCTTCGAGCGGAAAAGAATGTCAAACCCTGTTCTCACCAGGCTCACAGACGGGGAGGATTTTTCCAGAGAAACACAAAAAAATAGCTTTCCAACTACTCGAACCCCACACACCACCCAGAGATCAGGAACTGGGGAGGGGGGGGGGATCGAGGGGAGAGGCTAAATTTATCTTCGGCAACATAAATTCTTGTTCAATTTTTTGTTGTGTCTCGCCCCACAAGTACTACTGCCCAAAATATATCTTTTTTCTCTCTCTCTCTCTCTCTCTCTCTCTTGCCGGACTAAGGCAACCAAACAATCTTGGCACACAGAAACAAAAAAAATAACCCATGTTCGCTTAGCATAAGCGAACCGTGGCGGTTGCGTTGTGGGTGGATTACAAGACAACCTATCATACCCAAAAGGGACCGCACGGAGTCCGTCGTGGAGTCGCCATCCTCAAGACTCGCGGTTGGGCCGGTTGGGCGGTTTAGACGGTGCGTCGTCGTCGGCGCGCAAGGGTAACGATGACGTGGAACAACCACAATTAACAACCGCGAGGCTAAAAACAGCAAAAAACCGGCAGCAACGAGCGGACCCAATCTCGGCCGGGGTCTTTCTTCCCTCGAATCTTAAATGGCTCACCACAGCGCGTGCAGTCGGACGATGGTGCAACGGTGTGGGTGGAACAACAAAAAAACCCGACATACATATCTCTAGTAGTGGCAGTAGTACAACAACCTTAACTTTAAACCGATTGACATACTCGGCAGGGCGGCAAACAACGCTTTTTTTATCTAGCGATACCAACCCGACCACTCTTGGTAGCATACTGCCAGTGCGATGAGTTCCATTCGGTGTCGCCCAATATGCAAAAATTGCAACCTCGCTTTAGCAAACATAAATAAATACCTTCGAATGTTGCACCCGAAATCAACCAAACAAACACAAACCGTGGGGAGAGGTTTAGAGCCGGAAAAAACCGTTAATGTCACCCACTCCCCCCGAAGGTGGTGTTGTCTGAATCTTGCGATCGTTTTCGCGGTAGGTCAGTAGTAGTACCTTTAGTAGTAGTAGTGTTGGTGATAGTTTGATAGAGCTCGCTGGTTTTGTTTTTGTTGCGCTAAATCTAATTATTGAAACGTTACATTTCCATTCCAAAAATGGATAACTCTCGTAGGATTCCGCCACCTTCCTCTCCTCACTCACAACCCTGCCTTTCCACAACCAAGCCTGTTCAACCACTTCCATTTCACCCCGGCATGCTCCGGGGACATGTTTCGATTCAGGTTTGAATGTTTCGGGAAAGAAAGAGTTGAGTCGCTTTGTGACGGCATACGAGACCCCTCCGACCCAAATCTCCCCTCTCCCCTTCTTGGACAATGTCTGCACAATAATTGTAGTGAATAAAAGTATGTTGATGAAAAAAGCACACACAAAAAGAAGCATAAACGGCATTAAGACTAACGTTCAGCCAAACCACATGGAGAGCGATCGAGCTCTCTAAATGGTTACTAGCAGCAGCAAAAAAAAGCAAGCCGATCTTAACGTGCGCCACCATTCCTACGATCCCTTCCTTCTTGCAAAAACCCCCTGTCCGAATCCCCGGTGACCTGACCTATCCATGCTGTTATGCTTTTTAATGTGCTGTGCCGCTCAATACAAATAAAACACTTTTTGCAAGAGTAAAACGAAAATGTGACCGTTGTGACATGGTTCAACGGAGCAGAAGAGCAGGATCGCCTCTAAACCATTACTATTACTACTACTACCTGCTACAACTACTAACACTAACACCATCCCGCTATACACTTGAGCATAAGATGCCCGCCATTCTTTCACCCTTCGCGAGCGAGCGAGCGTGCACGCAGCCGACCGACCGCGACCAGACAAGATAAAACACTTTCATTTGCAAACGGCACACACTTACACCACCGCCACCACCACCATCCTCCACCACACACTCGCCCTCCTTCGTGCCATACATTTTCGGGTCGGGCCACGCGCCGCCATGTTGGCATGTTGGCCCTTTTTTGTGTATGTTCCCCTCTTGTTTGTATTATTCCTTTCCGGACGCGATCGCGCGAGTAACGCGCGACCGGCCAAATAATACCATCAACAATAGCATATTTCAACCAACAGCATTGACCGCACCAGCATCAACCCCGTGCGCACGAACAGCGCGCGTATGCAATGAATGCTGGCGGCTGCGGCAACATTGAACATAATAACAAAAACGCGACGCGATGCGAAAACCCATACTCCAGGGTGCGCGGGACCTGAGAACGCGGGACCACAGCAAAAAAAGGAAACGCTGTGGCTGTTCGTGGGGTGTTGTTGCTGCTGGTGGCAAGAGTAGAGGGTGCTTTGCCTCTTCTCTGTTTCCCACCACCTTTAATCCCACAGCGGCACACGACCACTTCAGCTAGACAACGGTGACAATTTCACGACGGTTTCTCCCAAAAGGGAGCACACAGGCTCGCGCGAACAGACGCTCGCATCGGACAAAGCGGCACATGGGGGAACTCTAGCAGGAATTTCAATCGCGAAAGAGCGTTTCCACAAACCCACCGGGACAACAACAACCGGCATAGGTGGTGGGGTGGCGGTCGAGGTTTTTATGCTTTTCGGATGCCCAACCGGCGGTAAATAGTCAAAGCCATAAAAATAATAATAATAAATGGCAAAAATCGACAACAGCTACCACCACTACAGCGGTAGTGCCGGTAACAGCAGGCTCCTATTTTCAACGCTGCTGCAACCGTGGCGCGCGGCCGGCGCACATTAAACGGGTGCTCACCTACTACTGAAGACATTAATTTGGGTACTGCATGTCAAATGTATATTATCTATTGCGGCGCGAGGCAGCGACTCTTTCTGAGCCCGGGCGCCCGCCGGACCTGCTGCTCTATCAGCAGCAGCTCGATGCGATCATCATAATCATTACCATCCAGCTGTCCCAGGGTGGAAACCATTGTAAACGGTTGGTTTGGGCGCAAAACGAATGGATCAAATAATTGAATCAATGGAAGCGAACGTTGGTGAGAATTACTGTGCGAAATGTTTGCTAATAATTGGGCACCGTACCCACAATGTTAGAATACATATTTTACATTTCTTAACTACTTAACTAGGATAATGCTTTCCATTGCATAAATCAACACAATTCAATTTCATTTTTATTGACGAAGCTAGATTAACTCAATTATAAACATTTGTATGATGGCGACATGAAAAACATAATTGAAAAATTTCAATAATAATCAAAATAACGAATAGAACAGCACAGACCAATTTATTCCACAAATCCTAGCAATTTCTTCCTACAGTTGATTTGCTATAATTCAATTTAAATTTGGATACGGTTGAGTTTATACTATGCGCTCCAGGTGTTGTCATCTTTTCCGTTCTTAAGCTTGCCATAAATTCAATTGTTATTTAATCGGCTTTTCATTTAAAAACAAAACCTCATTAATTCGTTAATATCAATTAAAATACTAAACAGTTCATACAATACTCGATCAAAAAACTCGATTGTGATTATAGTAATGAAAATAAAACGAAAACAATCTCAAAGTAAGCCGGGTCGACTAGTTTTAAATGGTTAAAACTAGTTAATTAAAGGACCTAGTTAATTAAAATGGAAATTGTTGTAACAGTGTTTATTCTCTCTAAATGCCTAAATCCACACGAAAAAAAAATTGGTTGACGCCAAAATTAACAAATTATTAAATCATCAAATTTGATTTCTATTGTTGCAACACTAATAGCAGGCTTCAAAGGAGTTGAGGATCACTATTAAATAATTATAAAGCGCATTTACACACGCTAAACGATCATTCCAGAATACTTTGCGACGTGGTAAGGGCTCGTTCCTATATCTTCGCAGCAAGCCGTTGCT
>STHB01019196.1:0-12182 GCA_018908115.1 Anopheles rivulorum
GTGTGTTCCCCATACGGTGTTCGTTTGAACCATAGTTTTTTGTACAATGCTTCCTTGTTCATCCTCGTTTCGAGCCCTTTTTAGTTTGGTGTCCATCCCTGCCATAGATGGCAAAAACACTCTCTAAATTTTACCCGCCTTTCGAAGGAAAATGCTCCCTATTTAAAGAAAACTCACCACCGTATGGTATCATGGGTAATATTTTTTATTTTAGATCACATCGCACTCATTTCAGCCAGTTTTCCGTTTGTGTGTGTGGGAAACATAAAACAAAACTCCTTTCATCCATCAGCACATTGTTCGCAGTGTTTTCGTGTGGGGCGTATTATTAAAATCCATCCATCCCATCCTGGGGGGAGAAAGGGGGGGGGGGGTGTGGGGTTTCCCTCGGTCTGGACCGGAAAAGTGAGCCCGTGATAAGCTGACCAGCTTGCACCGTGCATGGTTTACGCGTGGTGATGGTTTTACTTATGTGGTGTGTGTGTTTTTTTATTTTCTATGTTACAAAACATTTGATTACTGCCTGGGCACGGTCCGTTGCTTCCGTTATGGCAGTGTGTTGGTTTTGTTTCAACACATCATCATCATCATTACGCAAAGGAAGACAAAAACACAACACGTGCCAAATGAAAGGCTAACCAAACAACAAATTGGACAGCGGAATAATCATCTCCGTGCCTCGCTCAGTTCGTAGCTGACGATGATTTTTTGTTTTGCAAATGTGGAAATATAAGGTAAACGTTAACGTTTCACATGTTAACGTATCAAGAAAATTGGTTTGTATGAAATTTTAATCGAAAAGTCAATAATTTAATTTAAGTTACAAAAAGTTGATTAAGTTATATTAAACAAAATAATAAATTTAACGAAAATTGGTAAATCGATCGTTTTCTTAGTTTATCTATTAATTTATCTTTTTATTTATTCACTTTTCCAATAATTGATCAATTTGTTTGTATTAATTTTTTGTTTTGAATTTATATTTTTGTTTCATTTTTTCATATGAGATCGTATCCCATCTGGCATGGAATGCTTCATAAAGAATCAATAAAAAAAGTTGAATAAAATCCAAAAAAGAACCCTTTCTCACCAACAATTAGCTATCGACCACACGTGGAATGGTAAAACGCCCACATAAACATAAACGCTTAGAGAAGTCTTTAAAAAAAAGAAGTAGTTCGTTTTAATTTGGCATTTATTGTCCCGTAAGCGCTTGCTTGCAAGTAAATAAACGGCACGCCACAACAACATTTTGCTGTAAGTAAGGAAAGCACAAAGCGCCAAGCTATCTACTACCCGCCCGATTGCAGGTGATTCGTTTTTATGCGAACAATTTTTAACCGCTCGTTGAAATGTGCGACAGTTTTCCATCAAACAATATCAACCAGTAACGTGGGAGCAAAGACTAGAAAAAAGGGAGAAAACAACCCCGGTCGCCAACGGCATTACCTTGCGTTGCAACATAAAAAGAAGAAGAAGAGAAAAAGGAAGAAGAAGAAGAAGAAGAAGGGATGGAGGAACTTTCACTGTATGTGCTTTCCTTCTTTCGCTTCCCTTCCGGCTCGGAGGGTTTTTAGCGTTTGAGAGCCTTCCAGCAGGATCATCATCATAATCCGTGCACTGCACGGCGATGCACTCGGGTGCATTATTTTCTTTCGCTCTGTTTGCTCACACGCGAGATAGTTTTCGTCTTCTGCTGCTGATTTTCGTGTAACCATCCTGCTGCTGGATGCCTAGGGTTTTTGTTTGCCATGTCTGTTGTGTGTGTGTTTTTTTTTGCATTGTTCTTGAAATGGTTTACGATGCTGAACTGCTGGACGGAATGGGAAAGGATGCTGCTGTATGAGAGCTGCTCGTTATGTGCTGAACGTGCACCCTGTGCCGACGTAACGAGTGTACATGTGGTGGTGACCGAAGAAGCGGATCATTGTATTAACAATAATAATAACAATAATAATGATCAACCAGTCTTCAGCCGGGAGTCAGTCGCACTTGATACTTTGTGCTCATTTTACCCTTGATTTTACTACCAAACTACCATATTTGGCAAGGGCAGAGCAACATTTCATCCTTTACGCCAAAGGAGAAACGAGATTAGGAAGGTATGTTAGGAGACAACAAAAAAAAGGTAAGTAACCACCCCAGTTTGCCGGGTAGGTCGCATAAGGGAAACCGTGAAGGGCGAAAAAACATTCCCCAATCTTCCAACCGCAGATTGCGTTCGTTCTGTTTGTGCTCTTGTTTTGCGGCGACAGATCAATAACAAATTCATGCATTCGGAGGAATAGATCAACTAGAGCACACCGTACCAAGCGCAACCTTAAACCTTAAACGAAGGGAAAACATCCTTCCCAGACCGAACGACGAAAGGTAATGGTTGAAATTGTGATTGCTGCGAGTTCGGCTCCAGAAGTTCCCGATGCGCGACAAACTACGCCCGCTACCAATATTGGATTGTTATTTTAGATACCGGCAAACAACTATCCAACCACGAACAATCCATTCCAGTCAGGTGCGCTCAGAACGAGGAAGGTAAAATGCGGTGTTCGTGTCCTACCCCGTGACAAATGAAAGAATTGAAAGGCTTTTTTGGGGTGGGTGGGATGAGATTACTGAATGATCTCATCTCTGCCGAAGGGGGTCGAATAATAATAGAACAGCAACGAAACGTACCCGAAAAAACCAAAAACGGAACGCGCCGAGTTGAGCCGAGTCGGCTTAAAATTGTGACGAGCTTTTGATTTGGTTGAGCGAAACAAGATTTTCACATTTTTCTTTTATTTTTGTGGCTCCAACACCGGGTGGATAGCGGGTGGGCCAACCGTGACACAATGAGCTAGCGGTTGTTGTTGCTGTTTTTTTTTTATATCAATCATCTTAAAAGCATAACTTCCGGCAAGGTGCGCCTTGCATAATCGCAACAAAGGCGCACACACAATGGAAAACTGATCCTGCCGGAGAAGGCTGGCAAAAACTTTCGGGTTAAGGGAGTGCGGGGATGGGAACTGGGTTGACGTGAACGAGAGAGAGAGAGAGGAAAACTCCATCTGACCGTGAGACGCATTGTCAAACGCGACCAAAACAGGAGGGAAACCCGATGGGGGAGGAGGGAAAGTTTGCAACCCGATGAGGCTACTTTAAAACATATTCAAACCTTAGAACTTACTCACCACCCGAGCAAGAAATGTACTCGACAAAAAAAATAAAAAAAAACTGGAAAGGAAAACTTTTTGCTCAGCCATTCCGACTCAGTCCCACCGCCACCACCGAGTCGCGTGTTTTACCTTTTGTGGCGTCTTTCTTCTCTGATCTCTGGGAACTTCGGGTACTGGTACCCGTTTCTGTAAACTATCCTTCCGGCCATCAACGACTCATCAACTGCGACTCACCACTTGGTGGCGCACTCTCGGCAGGGGGTGGATGGGTGGAGGGGTGCAAAAAAAAACGAAGAAAAAAGGAAACGCTAGTGCTGTTTTCCCTCTGTTGGAGCATTTAATCACTCAAAAAACTGTCACTGTGGCGCTATTAAGCGGTACAGCAATGCTAAACAACGGACACAACACCGAAAACAATACAGTGAAAGAGAAAGAGGGAGAGAGAGAGAGAGACAGAGAGAGAGAGAGAGAGAGAGAGAGAGGGAGAAAGAGAGAGAAATATCAAGTGCCTTGGGCTATGGCGAAAAACAACAACAGAACGGGCAGAATGGGCACTACAAATATTCACTCACATTCTGCAGCGAAACCAAACGCATTTCCGGTGGCTTTCGGATGCTAAGGGTGGATAGGGAGAGGCAGAAAGGGGTTCCGAATATGAAAAAAGGCTGAGCAGAACACTGTTTTTTTTCCTCGCTATTTCTATTTCCCTTCGAAGAGCCCGGGAATAGGCCGGGCAAGGAGGCATGTGATGGGGACATGCTGGGATGGATGACAATCAACTAGGCAAGGCAAGGACGAAATGAAACGACAGTACATCGAGGCTGTTGTTCGGATTGTTGTGCTAAAGCAACAGGAGACAACAGTGGCTTCGTCCACTTCTAAAAACAACTCTTTCATTAACGATAGCTCGCCCATCATCCTGTACCCTTTACAGTTTCACCCATTCCCTAGTTACTGCTGTCCATCATCCGGCGGATCCGCACTAGCTCGGGGGAATTCTTTGTGATCGTTAATTTTTCTACATTTTTCCTCCCATGTCACTGTTTGGGGGTGGGTATATGGTATGAAATAAAGAACTTTACCTGTCCAACCGGAGAATGCCGAGCATTGTTTGTTTGCTTTCCTTATGCGTTTAGTTTGGTGATTGTTGTACTGGTGAGCCTAAAATTATGTTTGCTATAAAATTCATCTCCGTCAAGAATTGAAACTAATTTTACAATATTTGGGGATTGGTTAGCATTGCAAATATCATAAAACTTATTAAAATTGGGATTGGTTTTGGTTGTAGGACTTGATAATGGAGTTTTATCGTACTGAAATTAAATATAGTAACGTCATTTCACTGCTAATGTAAACGATTTTTGGGGTAATCTTTTTTACAATATTTGTCTTTTTTACGAAGAATTTGACACGTTTATTTACATGTTGTTGAATGGATGATTTTGGTTTATTTGGGATTCCTTTTTGAACCATCCAAACAATGTTGTTAAATGTTCAAATGTAAAACATTTATTTTTATTTTGTGATTTCACTTTTATAATAATCTTTTTTTTTGATACCAAGCGAACAAATGCAGTTAAAACTATGCAATATTGTTGTTATTGTTCCTTAATTTGTTTATTATTTGTTAATGATAAATTTGTTTTTTTTTGTTAAATTCTTGTTAAGTAATTATTATCGGACAACAAGGCAAAAGGCTGTCATATAATAATTAGAATAAATAAATTATTAAATAGTAAAAAATATCCACATTTTTGAAACATCAACCTATATAAATCAACCATTAAACTAGCAAGATTTTTCATTATATTCAAGATAGATTATTCAAAAATAAAATATAAATTACGTATGCTGCTAGACGTTATGTTAATTGATTATTTGAAGCAGTAATGTTAGTAGAATTAAAATAGTATTTGTATTGCGTTAGTAAGTATTAGGTGCTCTTTATAACAAATATAAAAATTTATTTCTACTAAAGTGGTTCAACGAGAAATTTTGAAACGGATTCCGTTTGCTCCCTCTCGCTGCAACTATTCTACTTCCAATAAGCTACCGAAAAGCCTTACGCTCATTTAAGCCTGTTTCGATTACCACTTGCCCATTCGGTGCATCTGGTAACACGCTCTACTTGTTTGTTTCTTCCAGCCTCGCTGGAACCAGCGCAAAACGTTCGCGAAGGACACAAACAAATCAATCCAGCATGAATATGTTCCCTCCCGCTGATGGAAACGCTTGATGTACGTTTCGTTTGTTAAACACAATATGGTAAACATTTGTCCTCCCGGGTGATGTTTTGTTCGCTTGTTTACATGAGCACGGGGAGCAATATCACTTCTGTTTCACTAGAGCAACGATGATCAACGATGTCACCGTTCAAAAAGGTTCCAAAAGGCAGATTTCGATCACGGGAAAGCCTACGCAAGTGTTTTGCCGGGGTAAGAACTAGCCAGCTCGGCTTTATGTTATGTTAGCTGGAATCGGTCAAGGTACGTGGGAGGCTGCTTTGAATACGATTCCAATACAGCCGCCCATATCGTCTTACATTCCAATACAAACAACAATGACGAGAGAGAGAGAGAGAGAGAGAGAAAGGGAGAAAAGGAAAAACAACATTTCTTTGGTTGGAAAAAGCAAAACCAGCAGCTTTTGGCAACCATGACGGGGAGAAACAAGACGGAAAAGGCCCTAAGATTGATAATTGACTAACGGCGAATATTTATCTTTCCATTTTGCGCACCGCTTGCACTTCCGGTTCCTTCCAGCTCGCTCCGTTCCTCAACTCAATGACGCATTGTGTTGGTGGGTGTTGGTTGTGGTCGGAATATTTTTCTTGCTGCTGCTGCTGTTGTCTACTTTGCTTTCCTTTTCCACTGGTAGCGATTTAGTCGCCGCGTCAAAGTTGTTCTTCGTCTGCCTCACGTGGCTCTAGACCCGCAGACACAATCACCATCAATCATTGTTCCATTAGTGGGATTATTGAAAAATCGTACTCACAGTTAATAAGGGTGGCAAGGAACGGACGTTCGCCAAATAGCGAATAATCACTTGCCGATTCCGTTTCCGAGGTTCGAGCATGAAATAAACACCTCCCTCTTTCTCCCTCCCTCCCACATCCACCTCCCGTCACAACCGTTAGTGAGGGTGAATTGCAGTTGCAAACAGTGCTTCCACCAATTGTGGTGCTGGTGCCGGAACTTCATCGAGTGCAACGGGCTCATTTGTTAGGCGCGCGGGCGAAAAATGAGTCTCGCGTTAGCTGCACCAGTTTTCGGATGAATAGCGAGCAGAAAATAATAACAATAAAACTCAACTCAAAGTCACCCTTCATTTGTAACGGAGCATTGGTCCTGTCGCCCCCGGAAAATTATTGGCGAAAATCAATTCATGATGGGTTGGATGGAAGGAAAGGCAGGTAGTGGTGGCAGTGGTGGTGGTGCATGATTATGGCCGGAAAATTAAGCAACACTCAATGGCAACTGTATGAGGTACTTGTGGAGAAAAAAACCCCACAGCACAGGTAATTGGTTGTTATCCTAATTGAGGAAGTAGGATTTTTATTTTGTAATGAGGTGAATCATTTATAAGTTTTGGGTCTTTGCATAATTCGAAGTTTGCTTTTTCTTTCTACTGTTCTTGAGGAAATTATTGCTGCATAATTAATTTTATTTGCAAAATATAAATTTTTGTTTCTTAAAAAATTAGGAGAGACTAAATTTAAATAAAAAAATTAAATTTTAAAATGAAATTGAATTTTGTTAATAATTTGATTTCAAAAATAAAGCATTTGAGAAGACTATAAACCTTTCTACAGCTACAGCAAAATGCATCTTTAGTAAGCGAATATTATTTCTGAATATTTGTTAAATTTAATCTTTTTTTCAAAAATTTATCCAAAAAAAAATTGTGGAAATAAACAAATGAAGTTTCACATATTTTTAAGTGAAAATAAAATTCATATTGTTATGCATTGTGTGGAAAATTAGACACACTTTTTATTTCATTATTGTCAACAACGGCAGTGAAGGAAAACAGGAAAAAGTTGCTTAAATTCTCCAACAAATACCAGGAAGCCGAAGGAGCTCGTTACGTTCCGTTCCGAAACAACCACGCAAAAATAACTATCCTCTAGTGTAGGTTCAGCTCCCTATCGCCGAAAACGCCACCACCAAGTAGCTGGTCATAAAAAGATCTATTATTAACATAAATTGAAAACCGATAACGAATCCTTCCCCATTCGCACATACCACGGGAACTCTGGCCTCGACGGCATTTTGGGACTAGCGCGCTGTTGTTGTGTTGTGGACACACCAGAAGAAAAAAAATGGGGTTTCGTATCCTTTATCCGTCTGCAGCAAATGGAAAAACAGTCAAATCCAGGTAATTTGCCCTTCCGGTCTGGTTGCGGCGATGCTCACGAGGGCGTGCCGAGTAACAAGATGATAATGTGGTATAATAACAAGGATAACTATGATATGATAATGGCAAATCGAAGCCAATCCCGATGTACCTGTGCCGTTGGTACTGTTTCGCTTTCATCACCAACAGGCAAGAAGCGAGCAGGAGAAGAAATGGTGAAGATGGCCCGGAGTAGGCTCAAGTAGTGCCAAAATTACAACCCAAAACGGCAAATGAAGAAAGCAAATCTCGGCCAATTGTAATCCTGGTCACAAATTTTTGGTAGCCAGCGTGCTTGTGCTTTCTTCGCTTCACCATTCATGGTGGAAGTGGAAGAAAATAATCGAAGTGAGAAGGAAGAGCAGTACGAGCATTATGATCTTGCCATGTGCCATGTACAGTGCAACGGCAGTCCCTACATGAGCCAGTGGTAATATCAGCTACGGTACCGTGTTCCCCGAGCAGCACGGAGCAAATTGAATAAAAATCAGATCGTAATCGTATCTTTTGGCCGTTTCGATTCGGCCGCCCCCGAAAAGTTCATCCGTTTGTTTCCGATGGTCTTTCACATGTCCCAGAAGGACACGGCATGCGTGCCCAACGCTAACCCAGCAGATAACAGCAAAACAGAGCATCTTAGAGTTACACAAAACGAGCAATGATAAGCGCACAAGCGCAAAAAAAATGATAATTTGAACACCGTTCAACGAAGGTACTGGAGAAAAACATGGCCCAAAATTAAAGCATACTTTCCGGCGTAGAAAGTACAGAAAGGAAAAGCAAAACCAGGCGTGAAAAGGAAAGTATTCATTCGTTTTTTTGTTGATTCTTTTCATCACAGCGAAAGGGTTACAACGCGCTTCTAGGCTCCTAAGCTCGCGCTAAGGAGTAATTTGGACAGAAAAAAAGGTGTTATTTTAGGATTTCAAAAGGCAAGTTTAACACGCCGTTATGCTTAATTTCAATTACGTCTGAGCACAACGGCGAGCGGTCGGTGGAGAATGGGCCACTCGCCCTCCGGTGCGTATTGCTTTGTTTTGTATTGCGTGTAGACCAATCGTAATTTCATTCATGGCTTTTTGTTTTTGGGCAATTTCCGGGGACGGGTTTCGATTTGCTCTCGGTGCCGTGGGTGAATGGCGAATAGAGAAAAAAAAGGGATTCAATGGGAATTGTTTGGCGAGCGAAATAACAACCAATCTAATGGTAGCGATAGAGGGGTTTTTGCAGAAGCGAGAACATTAAAGCGATTGGCTTGAATGCTGTGAAAAGATTAAAGTGTAATTTAAAACGGTTCACTGTAGTCCGTCTGGGATTATCATACCGCTCGTTAATATTAATCTAACATCAGTAGTTGTTCATTATTGCTACTAGTGCAGCACTATATACCACAGGATGTGGAATTGGGTCTTGAACGAATTTGGTACTAGAATAACTGATTTAAAGCGAATTTGCTACAACTATAGGCTATTAGTAATATATTGGGATATCGGTAAAGACTTCCTGTGGGAAATCTACGCAAAAATCAAGTCTAAGCTGCTGACATTAGCAATCAACGTTGCTTATTATATTAACACATCTGGTGCCGTGACCAGGATCGATTGTAGTATCCATTGGAAACTAATTCTTTTTGTTCTTTGTTATGAATAGTTAACAAAAGTTTATGTTTTTTTTGGGTTTGCGTAGATATTGCAATTTAATTTAAATATGCTTTATAGTACCACTTACAAATAAATCTGTTATAAAATGTTAATTTAATCTAATTAATTATATGTATGATAAACGATATATCTGATACCCCTACCAATGGTTTATACATTACGTGTAGCAAAGCTTACGAAACTATGAAATACTCAAAAGACAATAAATATTTATTTAAAGTCAGACATTTTTTTACACTTTGCACCTGACAAATATTTGTTCTCTTGTTGAAATTTCCACCAGAAAACAATGCCATTATCGGTGAAAACGCGCTGTTAAAGCATCTCAACGCACAACGTCTGTGGCATTTTGTAGCTTGCAGTTTCACGAAAGAAGCAATGTCTCCCGGCTGTGCAATAATTCAAAGATTCTGCCTTAAATCCTACTCAGAACGAAGCAAATGCACCAATTTTTATCAATTTCACCCATGCAACGAGTATGCATTGGACGTTCGGGACGTGCATCGTTCACCTGCAGCAGTTCACCACGCACGTGCATGGAACTGGAGAAGAATCCGCTTCAGACGATGGCCAAAAATTCATCTTGCTGTAAAAGTTCCCACCAAACCTGATGCTCGTTACCGATGCAAAGGGAAAAAAAAAGGAATGAAGCAGACTTCCATACTTTCCATCGAAATGTCCGCTTTACCACAAGGGAAACTGTACACAACCGAGGACACGTAACCGTGTCGCGTTATTGGCGTATTACGCTAATCTTATAATTAAATGCTGTTTTCCCTTTGCTCGCTCAAGTTGCTGCCTCTGTTCGGCCGTCTCAGAACTTACACGGACAAAAACGAAACAAAAAGCCGTCAGCATGCTAACAACTGTGATTCGCTTCGTGAGTTCCAGGGGGGGCACAAACAAAGCAACAGAGATACGGACAAACAAAAACACACACACATTCACAATACAAAATAATGAACTCTCCCCTGGGGGTAGGAAGGGAGCGCCATTTTTAAGGCGGAAGGTTATACAAACGATCGTCCATTCCAGCCAATCATTGTGCCGCGGCCGGCCACGGTAGTGAAAGTGGAAGTAAATCTAATTTAATTTACTCCATCCCAACACTCCCGCGATGGCGATGGCGGCTTTCAACTTTTACAACCACGATTTACAAAACTCCTGCACGTTGCTGGTGCTGCCAACGAAAACCTGCTGTCAATGCCGCACCGGAAGTGAAACGAAAATACACACGAATCTTTGGGAACAGGAAAGCAAAAAAAAAAAACTTACCACAGAACGTGCGCCCACTGAGTGAGGGAAAGAAAATTCGCTCGCAACAACACAAAAAAAAGCCTTAATCGCTAAAGAATTATAATAAAAAATGATATCTCTTTCGCTTCAGGCACGGGCACCGCTTATCCAGGCGCGGGCCGCGTGCGGTCGGTCGATACCCATTCCCGCAAGAATGTAAAATTAATAACGACAACATATTACATTATTTTTATTATTTTCTCTCCAAATACGCCGAGTTTCGAACGGTGCCAAACACGGGTCTTCCGGCCAGCAAACACAACGCCCCGCTTGTGTACGCTTGAAGGCGATGGGAAAATGTCAATTCCCAGCGGGACGATCCGCCCCACACCCGTCCCGGCATGTCCCTTTCCAGAATGCTCGCACTCGTACCGGCTTCGGATCCAACCCAAACGTGGCTGGCTGGCCGCGAAATTGTTGCGAACCCCACACACACACACACACCTCTCACGGTGCGATCCTCTTTCCCATCTCCCGCCCCGACAAACCCAAACGCCGTGGCAAGGAAATGGGTTTTGCACTACACACCAGCAAAGAAAAGCGAAGAAATTGATATCCAGCTTTGTGGAAAGTGTATAAATGTTTCTGTTTTTGGCCACCTGATGCTCGCCGCGTTTCAAATGAGCCCTTGTGCCGGCTAGGAGGAGGGGGACCTGGGAGACTGACTTCATTTACCGATGTTGGGCGCGTTTCGAATTGGCGTGAAAACTTTTCTAGTTTTCTCCCAAAAATTTTCCGACCCCACCATAGCAAACATGACAAAACGACAAAACATGTACGAGTTGTTCCGTCTGGAGAAAGGTTTTTCTTTAACAAAGTTTTTATCAAACATGTTGGTAGGCGAAATTGAATCCATTAGGAAATGTTTAGTCTAACAAAGTACAGGAACCAACCAAGCCGCCCGCTAGGTGGATTGGGTCAGAGTTTTATTCTCGCAAAAAAAAGGACGACCCAAGAATACTCCCGGGAAAGGTGCAACCCATTGCACCGTTTTACCAGGTGGCAGAAGCGATGCTGCTTTTACCATTTTACCTCCGGACGGTAGCAAACCACGACTCGAGAAAGAGAGAGAGAGAGAGACACACACACTTAAATGAGGATATTTATCATATTTCATTGCATCGGGATGCACCTCATATCCCATTGCAAGCAGGCGTGAAAAAGACCCATTTGCGATGACTTATTTTGGTTGTGTTGGCTTAGTGGTTGGTAGCTGACTGTGGCCGTTTTGCGTTGGGATACTTGAACAGGTACGGATAATGGGTGGAAATTATGAAGATAATTACTGTGGTGTGGTTTGGTTGGTGGGGAACTGTGTAAAAATGGATAGCTTTTTTAAAAAAAATATATAACAAAAAGGATTATAAGACAATGGAAAGATTCATTTCAAGTGGGAATAACAATGTTTTTAATAGCTTTTAATTGAAATGGGATTGTTCATGTAAGTGAAGCAGTTTTTCAATAGAAACATGTAACAACAGAGAGCTTTCATATTTAAAAAAGCCAACTCCAATAAAAAACATACGTCTTTTGAATAGTTTTAAACTTCTGCAACATATTTTGCTCGAACTGAAAACATGCCTTCAACAGCAACTTATAATTAGAATTACTTACATGCCAACCGGCCGTACACATATTTTGCCGTACTGGCGCATGCATTACTGTCACCGGCACC
>STHB01019204.1:0-12182 GCA_018908115.1 Anopheles rivulorum
CGGTTGACGTTGCGGCTTGTCGTTTGTTGTTTTTCTTTTTCCAAATGTTCAACCAGAATGATTTGATATCAGGGGTTGGAAAAACAAGCACAAAAATGGCTTCCTAACGCATCGAACCATCCGAAGGTGAATCGTTCTATTTTCTTTCTTCTTCCGGCTTACTGATACGGTTATCCATCAACCGTTCTCTTCGATTGGGGTGAAACATCAAACCCCCCCCTCCCCCCACACTTTACTGTCGGAACTGGACATATGCCTGCGTCCTACTGTACACACCAACGCCATAATGTTTAAATGCTTCCGGTGTATCGGGGCTGATTGGATGAAAGGTACTAGCATCGACGAACAATGGCTTAACCGAGCTTTTGTGTGTGGACGTTTCGAACGTTTGCAGGATTCGATCGATACGCGACAAAATCAATGAATCGTTCGTGACGAAGGGCGGAAGCTTCGAGAACAAATTTGCAAACATATTGAAAAAAAAAACAATCTATAAGAAAAATATCGTTTACCCAAACAGTTGCAAGAAGAACATTGTTTAAGTAAAATTTAATACTCAATCGCACATCTTATCGATCACCCGAAATCATGCAAATTTAATCCTGTAAACATCGTTATGATTGTTATCCTTATCATCTATTCACCAATTGATCCACCACATTCAATGGTCGACCATTGTCGATTGGCCATTTGGTCGAAGGCAAAGATATGGCGACGAATCGTTGGCCATCTGTACCATTGACGTGGTTGTCGCGTGATACGGCGCTGACCAACAACCCGGACTGTACGGTGCACGATCGACCATGGTAACAGATGAACGTGACGCATTTTTGACGTCCTTTCAACCATTGAAAGGTTCTTTTCCCGGTAAGTTCATTACGAAGCCTGCTGATGTGTGAAATTCGTCCATTGTGAAGAATGTACAGTATGTATGTCCGAAAGCGACAAAACCACTCATCCCTTGATCCCCTTCCTCTCCCTCTCCATACCCTGCCTCCCTAACCACCATTGAAGGGAAGGACACTTTGCACACACGTTCACCAACCGTTACGCTAAGTTACCATGGTCATCGTAAGCCGGTTCACCATGCATCCTTTAAAGACACACTGAAGTTATCCCTAGAACTTTTACGGCTTTACAAAGGCACTCGTCGCTCAAGTAGAAACGTAAAACCCACCCTGGCCTTACCATCTTGTTTAGGCGAAAACCTTCGCTCGCCATTTCTACAAGGATCCGTAGTCTAGTTCTTTTATTTGCTGGCTTCCTTTGGGCGTTGAACAAAACTGCAAGCCTCACACATCATGAAGCGTACGTGAGTGTTGGACCCGAACACGGAACACAAGTTTTCCTTCAATCGTAGTTTAGGGAATCTCTTTCCCGAACTTAACTCATCGGAATGTTCATTCCTTTTTCGATTAAAGTAAGACGCAGAGGTACACATTTCGTGGAAGTAAATTAATTAAGTCAGAGAGTATTTTTAATTCTATTAGCAAAATAATTCATTATTGTAAGAGACTTTTTGCTCGGGAGTCCCCCAAACGCTTCACATTAGAAACATTCTATTTGTGACAGGTGACTCAATATTATAGAGCGGATGTACACTTAAAGATGGATATAATTAATTTAGAGTGTTCTTTCAACTATTCACTCGTCACAGGCTGATATCTATATGAATGCTTCTGAATGATCCCCTTATACCAGATTTGCCAGTATCTCTATCACATCTTCTCTCCGCTTTCATAATATGACGATAGATGTCAATGACTTGACTTGACTTACAGAATGTTTATAAATCTGAGTTTTTATGCAATATTTCTTTATCAATTATTTATTATTTCTCTCGCGATTTTCTGGTAAACTTCTGGTACTCCTCCTTAAACTCCTTTCAGATTATTCAGATGGGACATGCTGGGAACTTAGAAAATGTGCATTCTTATTGTGTGTACCAAAGCAATTAAAGTCATCAATCCGCCTCCCTCATATGGCTTTAAAGTCCGACACCAGAATTCTGTACTATTCCTTCCTATCCATGGCCTTCCCAGATTTAAAGAACCCAGTTCAGAATGCAGAATTTTTACCATATATTCGTAAAAACTTTAAGTAAGGCAACTAATAATAATGAACATTATCATAAGAGCTATAAAATACCAAAATCAATAACCCATCGAACAGACCGGAAAATTGAAACTTTAAATTATGGCCCGTCGGCACAACATCAATATTCTGCACCCTTTTGCCCAAAAAATGACATCATCATTATCATCGCCATTACCATCATCGACGGTTTTCGACGGTTTTGCGCGGCTGACGATTAGCAACCTTGCAACCGGCAGAAAGAAACACCCTGGAGCCCGCTGACTGGTGCGGCTGACTGGCGCTGATTAATTACGCGCAACGACCTCCCAAAACGATGGGTCATTAATTTTTCGCTGTTCACTCGAACGCAAAACGGCAACCGTCAGCTCGCTCGCGCCAACCAAGGGCGGAAGCCGGTGTGTTTCGTGGAGAAAACTACTACCACCGCCACTATAGGGCAGGGTAGCATGAAAAATGCCCTCTGCTCCTTTGCGAAACTCATCGTAGCGTGAAATATGTCTTAACTTGTAAACATGAGCTGCCGGCCAGCTGCCATACGGTGCACGGTTGGACAACGCTGCAAGCGAAAAGGTTCAACACCGATGCTGCAACCATGGCGTGTGCAGTCCAGTCTTGCTGTCGGTGTAATTCTCACGGACAAACACACACACACTTACTCACCCACGCGAACATTGGGGACAACGACATGCAGGAGGACATGAATAGTTTACAAATATATCGTCACCTTTCCCTCCGAGTCCGGGTATCCACGTCCCACTGTCTCCAACGTTTCCACGCACCACCGGAGGGCGTGCAGGAAATTCATTTCGGTGCGACCAATTAAACTGACATAATTTAATTAAAAGAGATTATGAATAAATTAAAATAAATTCCATCCGTCGTCAAAGGCATCCGGCAGCCGTCGAGGGGTACAACACACAGTAGGAATGCGTAACATCTTGCAAGGACCGTGTTTGCCCATGGTTTTGCGTGTCAATCTTCAATCGTTAGCAGAAACTAAAGTCACAGACGAGCACACACACTCCCGCACACACACACACACGCTTCTAAGCGCAGTCAAAGGACAGTATCTGATTAATGCAAATGCTCATTACTGGCGTGCGGAAAATGAATGCTAGGATGGTGGATTTTAGTGCAAAGATTTGTTTTTCGTGTTATTTGTTGAGCTCATCATCCCCAAAGCGGTACCATTAAGTCAGCGCTCGGGCACATCTAGTTTGCCAACTACGCGTCATCAGATTTACGGTGACATTAATCAGTTTGGTAATAGTAGTAGAAGCAGTAATAGTTGCCCAACTGCCCAAGAGGTAATAATACACTACGTCAAACTTTATCACCGTCGCCACTAGTGCACGGTGGATTTCATTTAAATTAGTACGAAATTAATCAGCAGCAAATGCGGCAAAGCGGTGATGCTAACGCTGTACGATTTGTTATGTTGCGCTTAACTGTTTACGAAAAATATACCAGCTCGGTTACAGCATAGTACAAACGATGCTACGTAAACATGATACACTCAACCATTGGCTGTCCACCTGCTGCCGGTGGTGGTGGTGGTGGTGGTGGTGTACGGGTGTTCGTTTGCATAAGGTTGACGTACACTCGAACCAATCGATCATTTTTCAGCAAACTCATAACTAATAAAACAAAAAAAAAGGCGAGCACATCCAACAGTATATCATTCTACCGAGAGGTAGATGGCAGAACCGTACAGTTAACCCGAAAACACTTTCCCTAACCATGTCCGAAAACGGGCCGAGCGGTATCATTTGACAGGCATGATGGCGGCGAAATATTGATGCTACTGCGACTGAGGGACAACTATTTTTTATTCTCTTCTTCTTTCGTCTAGCTTCCCTTGAGGAATGACCTCCACCGCAACCCGTACGCAACCATCCCTTTTCAGCCGCACAATTCTACGCGGCGACGAACAACAACATGGTGCCATTGAAATATTAATGCACTTCTAAAAATACTCCAACGTCACGATGGACCTCTTGGTGCCGTGGGTTTCGCGTTTGCCAGGCCAAACGAACAGAAGTAGAACCGAACGTAGAAAGACAACTCAGCTGCAAGTTGGCAGTTGCAACGCGTCATGCAGCCGTCATGCACCGGCGGGAGTACTTGAAGATTGATAAGTCTGGGTAATGGGAAAACGCAAGGCGTTATAATTTTTTTTTGTGGGGAAGAGGATTTTCGTAGCGTTGGATTAGTGCTGCTGCGTGTCACGAGTTTTTTTCCTTTTAGTAATGGATGCATCAATTAAAAAAGTTCTACCACGCTGATGGATTGCACTTTGCACGGATAGTATAATGATTGATCACCCAAAGCTGCAACAAACCAAAAATTGTTTTCTTCGATTAAAGTGAATGTTTGAAAGATAAATGAATGCCTTAAAATATCTGCACCGCTACGTACACAGTTCTACAGACCGCTGACACGATTTGACTTGAAAATAAACTTCCGCTTTATAACCTTTACCAGAGGTCCATTGGGTCGAATGCACCAAACAGGAACTGCAACTGCACACCTAAATAAACAGGAACTACATGAGATCAACCACCCGATTTGCGCGATTTGCGTGAATCCGTTTATGAGAAACAGCTGCCACCACAGTGCCCCAAATGCCACAGCTTCGTTACATTTTAATTAAATTGTACCACAAAATTGTTCTTCCCCGATGCGATGCACCGCAACATTCCATAAGTCATACACCGCGCACGGCGGACGCAGTTCGTCATTTCATTCCGGCAGTTCGGCATTCGGCCACTTGTCTTTAAATAGCTGCATGGGGAGGAGCAGCGGGTCCTGTGTTTAATGAATGCACGCTAAATAAATAGCCACTGCCAGTTGCCCAACTGCCGACCAAAAATCCACAACAGAGGGCAAAAGGCCACGATGCATCCGTTTGCATCCGACGTGCTCTAATTTTGCCACACGCAGCACCACAACATGGCTAGTAGCCCTTTAACCTTTTTTTTCTTTCCCCTTTCCGACAGCCATCTTGCTGCTTACTTATTTTAACCGTGTACCGCACATTCACACCCAGCTGGCATTTTTGTTCGACAAAATTGTTGTAAAGCCCTTCGTGTCGTGTCCACTCGGTTGTGGACGATTTGTAAGAAAAAAGTGCATTTTGATGCGCCCCGATGCAAACAAACCGGGTTTCGGGTGCAATGACCTTTTGGTGTACCATCTTTAACGAAGCAGTCGAGTGCTTAACACTCACCACAGCTACTCAACAGCTTCTTCGTTTACGGTACAAATACAAATCTTTTCAGAAACTCCTAAGAGAGTACATTCCATACGATTCCGCAGGTGAACATTGCATCCGAACACCGTCCGTAGATATGGCGACCGATGCAACTCAGGTGTGCAAATTTAATTAGTCACAAATTGGTACTCTCGGCAACATCCAAAGCCACCGGCACCGCACCGGGGTTGGGTTGTAATGGATGCAAATCCTTACGACGGACAGGTAACATGCTGAAACACGCCGACACACCTTGCTTATTTTAATGGACTGCAAATGGACCGTAAACTTATTAATCGTCACCACAAATTTATCCCTACGCTGCGTGTTATACGAAGCAGTTAGCTTATTTCACGCTCTGTGGTTCACGGTTTTGATTTTTCCTCGAAGTCTTCAAAATGTGCAATCTTCTTGGAATATGTGATTACTTCATTATGCTAATCAAAAATTTAGAAAATACTTGAATTTCCTATATTTTCTGTCGAATTATAACTTTAATTAAATTACTTTAATTAAGTGTAAGTTAAATCTTTACTTTTTTTTTCAAATATATAACAGTATAACTAATTGTTTGAGAATTCTTAAACAAATAATCAATTTTCTACAGTTATATCCTTTTGCGATGATTAAGGAAAGAGTTTTCTTATGTATTTTTTGTAAACGATTGATTCAATTACTTTTTAAAACATTGATCAAACCGACTAACGTAGTATTTACAAACTTCTGCCCCAATCAATTATCCGGACCTCTAAGACGCAAGACTGATTCGTGTGCTCATCAGTATAATTGTCTTGTGTTTTGCTGTTGTCAACCAGTGGCACAATGATACTTTTGCTGATTTCAACTTTAAAAAAAAAGGTCCCATCTAAGGGTAAGCTAACTGGGTAATTCAATATTCTTCCGCATTCTTCTTTCGTCTCCTTTGTTAATTATGATCAAATTTAACTGTACGTTAATGTTTGTTTCGAACAAAAGTATGGAATTGCTTAACTTTGCGGACATTTCCGGGCCCATACTGTTTGTGGTTGAGAGTTTCTTTTACTTTCTTCGCTAATAAGGGTGAAATTTGAGGTCAGATTTATACATCTTCTTTTGTTTCTGGACGATATCTTCTTTTGTTTCGCACGGTCTCAGAAATTGGAGTGTAATATGTTCCTTTTTTTTGCTCCTTACCCACCATAGGGTGGATATTGTTCATTCAATGCAATTTAGCTCAAGAAATTCCATCCTCTTCGGATATTTGATATTTTAGTCTAATGTCATACAATGATCATGATGATTCGTTTGAAATATGGCGCACTCAACAACAGCAACACGATGTATAAATGTGCATACATTTAACAAATCCAATACCAATACACACAAACGATCCGGGAACGGAAGAAAACCGCTCTTTAACAAACAGCCAACACCTGGGCCGGGGTTTTAACGGAAATAGCAAGGCATAATATAATTTGTACCGTGAAGCTTCCGTTGCCAAAATCGGAAATCAAAGCACCTTTTTGTTTTCTAATAAACCTTTTTGAAAAAATGGTGTGAGTTTCGTTTCGCTGTTTTGTATTTATTTGTTTGCGCTTTGCACCGTTTTCCAACCATTTCCAGCTGTAAAAGTCATTATCAAAAAGCAATCCATCGTTCGGTCCTCGTCCCGCTATTGCCGGCCGCAGGTAATTTGGGAAAAGTTAAGTAATGAACCAAATTGGCAATAACAGAGAAGCACCTAGACACACACCTCGGAACCGACCGACGGTGATAACGCTTTCTCACCGTTCGCGAGCAGGAACTTTTCGATATAAAACAACGACAACAACAAAAGGCCGGCAAATGGTGTTCGGGTTCGCCTTTTCTTTGGCGGCAAGGGAAAACTTTTCGTCACGGATTTACAAACACGCTTCGGCTATAGTTTTATTTCGTGTTTTTCAAAGTCATCAAACCGTGTTTTTTCTCGCAGCGGAAATGGAACCCCGGGAATGCGTTTCGTACAGCCCGGGATCCGGGAATACGGACAGTGGCTGTGTTTTGCCAGATCAAAACGGGTTCCAAATGAAGCGAAAGCACGAGCTGGGGCTTGGTGAAAATGTAATTTATCGCTCGGGAAAACGATTTCGAGCAAAATTGTACGATTTACGCATCGGATCGATAAGACAGTGTTTTGGGTGAAGATATAACACCGAAAGGTGTACTGAATAATGATGTCTTATCGTGGCTGTTGGGGCAGCATGCCATACAGCCCATAATCATCAACCGAGCGATTTTATTCGAAATGATTATCAAGAATTGCATCGTGTGCCGTTTTTTTCTTCTTCAATTGTGCTCGTAAAACAATTTGTTTCTTTTTATGGTATTTACAGTAAATGGCGATATAAAGTCAGCTTTACTGCTGTGTTATTGCCATAATTTTAAATTATTTATTTGAGAAATGTTGAAACTTAATTCAGCAGAACTAAATAAGAAATTAAGAAATTAACAAGATACAATTAAGTGTTTTTTATTGATTTCTCTCTCACTCTAAATGATAAAAGAGTCCTTTTAATAATCTTTTTCGGCACCCAGACAAGCGTCAAATCAAATTCGTTCCCATATAAATTGTCCAATGATGTACATTATTTTGCATATTAAATCTCATTTTCAAATTTCCATTTTCGCCCTTTCCACTACAACAAAGCTCTACTCCTGCTAAAGCTTTAGCCCAACGATGATTGATTGTCTGTGCATGTCCTACTGATGCGGACATTATTTTGGCATTTATGTTCTCCATTTTCATCATCGCTCATCGTACGTCAAGCTTCAACCTCTCCCCTGCCAATGAATTGTTTGAGCAGCACAATTGAGTTCAAACGCAATTTAGAAATGCTTCTTGCCGCATCTTTGCTGCACGGAAACCATGTGAGCACAACAACAAAAAATACAAAACAATGCTTCCGGGGTTTTATTTTGCCACAAAATCCACCCATCCCATGCAGGGTCCCACCGACGATAGATGGGAAGTGACAAAAAAAAATCCCAACTTCAGCAGCAAGACGGAAAAGTAGCGAAGTGAACGGTTCGTGTGGTACACCGAAAGAAAAATCAATCATTTTCAATTTTCATTTCATTAAATTCACTGCCCCCAAGAGTGGGAAAGCCGAAGCTGGAACCCCACCTGGAGATCTGTTCCTGCTTGTTTGTTGTGTTCAATGTGCTGGCTGGGGAGAAATGTGGTTTATCGTTGTACTCACTCACTGTATCACTGTGTGAACCAGCAGCGGTTGTGGGCTTTCCGTGACATCGGTCGAAAGGGTTTTTCGGTTATCGAACGGAGAACAGCCGCACAGGCATCGGCATTATAGCAAAACCAAACACCCTTCAGGGCAGAAAACGCTGGCCAAACGTCGGTATACCGGTGAAATTAAATTTTCAACCCTCGAGCGTGAGTTTTTTTTTGGGGGCCAGTTTTCGGTACAGAATCAATCGGAAAAATGGAACGTCCGATACCTATGAAAGACTTTTGCCGATGATTTCTCCATCTTTTATGGCACATAGTTTGTTCATCAAGTTTTATAAGCAGACGTAAAAAGACAAGCAATCGAAGGCTTCAAATGAAACATAAATTGAACATTTACACTAGAATAATTTAACTCTACTATTTTATGAAAGACACTAGCAAAGATTTAATTTACTTTAAATAGATGATTAATGGTTGCATGTTGCCAACTATTAAAAAATCTTTAAACAAAATTTAAATACTTCAACGAAAAATTAAACAAAAATATAAATAATAAATATATCCAAACAAAAATTCAGTACAGATGAATAAAAGCAGAACTTTAAAGCAAAAACTAAGATTCGTACAAAGACTAAAAGTAAAATAAATAACCAATAAATACATTCGATGAAGTTCACTTTAACATGTGTTACAATTTAATTTTATTTCCAATGAATACTTTAAACATGATATTTTCATAAAAAAATACTATTTTTTCCAAGATAGCTGCTCAAAAATATCACATTTACATTATAAAGCATTTCTTCAAACTACTTAATTATGCAGCACTACAGACCATTCAAAATTATTGACCGAGAATGTTTTAATATTGCGATAGTCTTATTGAAGAAAACATTGTAAAATATAAAAACAAACATCCACCTTTTCTCTAAATAACAAATTTATCACATGTAGATTAATGAAAGCTTTCATCATCTCTATCGACCTACGCTCGTCATCGTCCAGGAAATCGTTGGTTCACAAAGTGATGATATTTCTTTACGCTAAAGCATAAAAGAAATCGTAAAATGAGCATTTTTCAAATCTATTTATCGCCTATTATTCTCCACAAAAAACAACTATGATAACCATTCTCATGCTAATCGTTGCTTTAAATCCTTTCTTTTGCGCACAGCCCTTTCGAACCGAACAGTTGGGTTGGGCGCTGGACAATGAATCCCAACCAAACCAGTTATCGGGTTTCGTAAACCATCGAGCTGCGCTAACGCTTATTTTAATAAAACAAAGCAGGAAAAAAAAAGCGGCAACAAAAAGTTCCCAGTTTTTCCGAGGAAAACTTTCTCGTTAAAGATAACCATCACCCCCAAAAACCCCATATCCGTGCGAACCGTCGTCACCATTTGCGCCATCAACAAATCTCGCTGGCAGCAAACAGCAATCAGTGAATGAAATTCTCTGAACATAATTATGCTAGGCAACACCGGCAAAACCCAAATACTATTGCCGCCCGGTACAGTCGACCAACCCACCCACCCACCCACCATGTCGCTGCCGTACACTAATGGAATAATCAACAGTGGATTAAGCGAGTTTTCTGTGCACTCTCCATATTCGCCACTCAGGCAAAATGAGAAACGAGCCGACCGGTGAAGAAGCCAACCCGGCATTAAACACCAACCAACGAGGCCCCGGTCGAGTGAGTGAAAAAAATAAAAGGAAAACAAGTGAAGAATACCAACCGTCAGCAATTGCGTTCAACCTAGGGAATTTAACGATAATCTTTGTGCAGGACGAATCACGGCCGCACGATTCGAAACGGGTCGCAAAAAGGCGACCAAAGCGTGTAGCTTTTTGCTCCCAGCCGTCCGGACAGTCGTTAATAACTTGTAATGAATTTTCTTACGAAATTAATTAAGAGCGTAAAACGAAGAACCCTCGGCTTGGCCACCGTCAAGCGAAACCAATCTAGCGTTCGCTACCAGGGTAAGTGTGTGTGTGTGTGTGAGTGTATTTCTCAAGGAAAAAGCTGGAACATCTTAGTGACCAGTTCATCATGCTCTAAACGTTTGCTTCACTCGTTCGCCTAGCTGGTGCCATCCGGAGCGATAATGAAGCAATGGTTCCTAGCGTAATCGGCCTGCTTTTGGTGGAGAAATTCTAACCCGCATACGGTACCGGGGATGTACCGCCAGGGGATGAAACTAAGCAAACAGCTTCACCATTCATAAGGGACTGCCTAATTGGGTGTGGTTTTAAAATGGTATTCAAATACGGAGAACGTAAGCTTTGGTGAAACTATGGCATTGCCGTACCTTAGATCAGAGTTCTTTGTGCCAAGGGATTATTACAGATTTTTTTTTTCTATATTGATATTTTTGCTTGAAAGAATTGCCTTATCATTATCATTCTCTTAGTTAAGATAGTTTCTTTGTGGTGGGAAAAAAATCAATGGTCTTCCTTGAGCTTTACTACATAGAACAGTGGCCAGTGCAGTGCATAATCGCGTGCCGCGTGGGTTGTATTATAAATTACAAAACTAATAAGAAAAAAAAGGATAGCCCACAGCTTTACATGAACGTTCTTGCCTTCACAAAGGCAAACGGCAGTTTGAAACAATAATAATTTCCAAGCATGAAACGATCCTCCCCGAAAAGGCAATCCATTTGTAAAAGCCCTTTTACACGTTAGTACATCTGCACATGCATTAAGCGGGGCCTGATTTTTGCCAACTCCGTTGTGTTTTTAAAAAAATACTTTCGTATGGTTTTCCAGCATCTTAAAATAATGGGCACCACTTTCCGAAAGACCATTTTGCCACGATTGCTACTAAGCTGTGGCCATACTGCCGGCCCGCGACGATTATGGCGAATCACCGTAAACGCGATGTTATTCCGAGGAATGGACGCACAACCAAGGGTGTGGCAAGTGGGGAATTCTTTGTTAATTACTTCGCACTTCCCACAAGCGAAAATGGGACTGGCCATCCCCATTCCCAACCGGAATGGCGTGCTGACCTTCGTTTGTTTAGCCTGCCACGAGCTTAACCGTTTCGACCGTTTAGCGCTGATATGCGCGCTTTTTTGTTTTGGCTTTGCTTTGCTTTGAATCGAACCAAAAACCAGCTGACCTTTTGATACTATCAACGGTGGTTTTGTGGAAAATGAAGTGAGAGAAAGAAAGAAAGAAAAGGAGATAGGAACAGTGGAAAGAAAAATCTTCAAACCTTTCGCCCGCCAATTAGCATTAATTATCCCGGTCAAGTAATATGGGTTTTCCAATAACAATTTCCACGCCCAATTTTCCACCTTCCGCGCTAAAGGGTAAACGAGTTTGCTGTTATTCTCCCCCTCCCCCCCCCCCCCCCCCCCCCCCCCCCCCCCCCCCAACACATTCACCTAGTATCACGTGTAGAATTTTAAATGTTTTCATTATTTGTTTATTTATCGTTTTTTTTAAATTGCTGAAACTATGTGATTTTAACCATCGTAAACATGTTTGGTCGGTGGAATGAAACTCAAACATTAGCATTACATTCAAAACAACGCTGAAGCTAATGTGTTTTGCCACAAATTAAGCTCCATTTAACCTTAACCCGTTCCGTGCTTTCATCCAGTTTCCCGATGGGGA
>STHB01019241.1:0-12180 GCA_018908115.1 Anopheles rivulorum
TTTCTTCCATTCGTTACTTTATCGGTTCGAAGATGATGCTCATAATTCTGAGGTCAGAAAGTTTCATGAACTGTATACTGCACACGGAAGGTTGCTGTGTGTCCGAAGGATGATAAGCGCAGAGTGTGCTCCGGAGAAGGTCAGCCATGGCCAGAAGTCACTGCACGATCATTCGATTAGTGACGATTTATTGCCCGAAGGGAAGTGAACAGTCAAGTTGAGTCGAGTTTTCTTGTTCGGTTTCATACGCTTGCCATGGAGTGGAACAGGCAAGTCAACGCGCTGTGAAGGATGTTGCTGGGGTTGTGCTATTTCAATACATACCAATAATGGTGGGAACTTATCGGTGCTGAAACAGTTGCACATTGAATTGATGATGGTGGTGAGTGGATAGACATGTGGACATGTGTTAATGTTGCATGGAAAGGAATCGTGCGTGGAGAACTTGCTGATATTAGTTGTGTTACTATAATGACAGTTGATTTGATGCGACTAGTAATTGATTGTGTTGATTTTGAGCCTGCAGTAAAAGTTGACTTTAAGGTAACACATGCAATACAGAATGATATCCTGATAATCCGCTGGATAGCATTTTAAAGATCCGATTGAACAATATTTCATAATTAACCTAATCTACTCCCTCATAGTACAAGAACTTCTGATTCCCATTTCAAAGCGATAAAGGAAAACCAAAGCACGATTAATCAGTGTCCCCGGATAAAGTACGATTTACTGTAAATCTACTCTAAACGCCTGAAAGTATGCAATCTCGCCATTTTTTTAAACTGTCAAATAGCCAACGTATATGTATATGACCTGTTTCAAGCAATTTAGAGTAATTTATTTAAATACTCTTTTATCCATCTCCCAAGCTTTCATATTAACTCAACACAAATCACAACCGTAGGTAAAACAGGCTTAACCTTAATCCGATTTCATAGCATTGACTTTATGGTTGACAGATTGCGAACTATAAAGGCAATTGCCTTCCAGTACTAATTTGATTTGTTTGATCTTATTTTACAACTTTTTGCCCATTGTCGTGTCTCACTCCAAACGACAAGGCTGGAAAACATTCACCCCGAAGAATAAACCTATCTAGGGAGAATATTTTTGCTGGTACCGATCCATCCTTAGCTATCAGTTGTTGTTGATTGACATTGGTCCCCTGAGGTGACAAGTTAGAATCACCTTGTTGTGAGAATGATATTGTTTCTTCCGTACTCACTCACTCCCGTCTTTTAGAAACTTTTCCAAATTCTTTAACACACGCACTGCAAAGAAAAGAGAACGAATTGAATTTTCTCTTTCTCTCAAACAACATTTACCTACTTTGTATCTAACTCAATTGAGTGTTTATCTTTAGCACCTTGAAAATGTTTGCTTCTCTGTGCATGATTTATAGAGTCTTTTTTGCCCTTTTTCAGAACACTCCGAGGGTGTCAACCCTTTTTTCATCCACAAAACACAATGCCATTTGTATGGTTGTTTGTTTACGATTAAAGTTTATCCCGTACTGGATGGTGTTTTTGTGTCCGTCCCCGTGTGAGATTAAACCCCTTTAAAATGGAAGGTGTCTCACGTACTACACACAATAGCGCTTTGCAGCAAAAGCCCAGTGTGCAGTGTGCATTGTGCGTAGGTTCAATTTAGCGCATCCCTGCACAAAGGAAAACCCCAACAACCCTATTCGGTACGTGGGTAGCTTATCTCAGCAGGTGAGTAAAGGATTTATCACCAGTTTTGTTGTCGCGATCGTTTGTTTACTGTCGCTGGATGTTCGAGCTGCAGGAAGACTCACCAGCTCACCCATTTCAGTGCCTTCAAAGAAAGGACATTCGCAGCGTGGAAAATAGAAAGAAAAGTAAAAAGGAATACCAACAAATCCATTCCATTGCAAAGATGGCTGCAGGTCCGTAAAAGGCGGGTTCCATGTGGAAGAAATTATAAACGATTTCATAAATAACACCTCGCAGCTTGTGCCCCCGCCAACGGGGGTGGGGGTTGGGTCAGAAAAGTTTGAGCAAAAACAGCATCATTTTTCTTCCTCAGTTTAGGAAGGAGTTGGGTGCCTTAGTTTTTTTTGCTTAACTTAAGCTTGAAATCGCTTTTTTTTTCTTTGGTCAAAAAAGACGACACGAAAACCATTCACCGTTGTCAGGCTCATGATAAGCAGGACAACTTCTTCGATTGCAGTTGTTTGCTTTAGCGTGCGGCACATGGCAGGGCAGTCGGTAACAAATGGAGCGATAAAAATTGCTTCCACACTGAATGCCTTGCCTTGTCGCAAAGACAGTATATACAGCAAGAACCGTTTGCATGCGCTGTAAAGCGCTGGAAACTGTCAACCTCGCACCGTCGGACGGATTTGCAGCTTGACGTGTTAAGCCCTGCCGGTAGCGCTGGACTGACAAATGGAGGCTTTTTTCCTCGTTTTTAAATTTTCTTTTATTGGGTGAAAGAATGGATACAATGAGAAAGAAAAGAAACGCAACTAGCAAAACCTTCTTTCCACTAAACCATTCCGAAAGGCTCAAATCATATAGTTGATTTGGTGGAAAGTTTACTTTTACTTTCACCCGTTTGCTGTGCACTAACTGCGTTTCATCGTGAAGCCGAATAACCTACGGAAATTTTACCTTAAAGGTTGGGTGTGCAAAAAAAACATAAAATGCCAGCCTCGATACGATCAAACCCTAAAGTTTGCCGAAGTTAAAGGGAAGCAGCAAAACTTAAAAGCAAAACAAGAAGCGAACGGTGAGGAAAAGCTGCCCAGGAAAGTCATTAATCATTTTCAATTGTAGATTTCCGGCCCGGGCCTGGATTTTCTTTTTTTTGTGTTGAACCACGCGGGTTGTGTATCGCTCCCGGTGTAAAACGTTACCCACCGGTAACGGTTGAAGAATAATCGGAGCGGTAATTGGAACCTTTTCGGTGCGTTCTTAATTAGATTCCTTCCCAGCAAAGGGGCGTGAAAATTAACTTCTCCCTCTCCTTCTTCTCCTTGCCACTTCTTGGTTTTTAGCTCCTCTAACCCTCTATTGTCATGTTTAATTTTACCCATCGACAAAAAGCCGCAGTTAATCTGGTTGAGTTTTCCAAAAAAGTATTGGGTAAGAAACAAAAAAAAAACGGCTCAAAAGATTGGTTTTACCTTTAAAGGAGCGTAGTAAATGTACTTTTTTCAGGTTGCGTATTTCATTCTTCAAATGGAGGATAAATAGATCATGTTTGATAGATGAATGAGAAAAATCATAAATTTTTTATTTTACGATAAATAATCTTTTAACTGAAAACACCTTTCATTGCCACATCCTGCGCACTCGTGGTAGACAAGTTAAACCGACTGACCTTTCCCAAAAAACCATTCCCTAAAAAACAAAAACAGAACTGTGTCATGTTATCCACGTATTTATACACCCCCAAAAACCCATTGAAACCGTCATCGTTATTGGAGGCGCCTGGCTCCTAGAAACACACACAAAAGCTTCACACATTCCATCCATTTTCGACGCTTCGGGACGCCGTCCGGGCAAAAAAAAAAGGACTAAACGCGACCAACCATCAAGAAAGCAGGAATGCACTTAAGCGGAAATCCTCCTCTGAGACATAAAAGATAATCATCTCAGCCAACCATGGTCTGCTGGCCGGTCGGTCCTTCTTTCCTCTATTTTTGGATGTGAACCGTTAGGCGTTAGGCCGCGGGGGGTGGGGTGGGAGGAAGCGGAGATATTCGAAACGTTAACCAGCCGTTTGTGAATGACGGCGGGGAAATGCGGAGGGGGTAGAAGGGTGACGAAGAGTTGAGAGTAAGAATGGGTCCATCGTTGGCAACACTTCCTTTTCCCTTTCTCTTTCCTACAAAGAAACAACCCCCTCCCCATTTCAGCGATCGACCCGCACGGAGCGAATCTCGTTTAAGGATTCCATCCACCTACTTATCCTTTTTGTAGCTGGCGATGAAGCAGAACGACTCCCTGTGCACGGACCAATCTCGGTGCTCTTCGATCGCGGTACAAACCCCGTTTTGCGTGTCGCAAGAGTAAAGGGGAGGTGGACGGGTGGGTGGGAATGTCACCTCGTTCCACAGCCTCACAGCCACACTTAATGGAGAAGCGCCGAAGGAGAAGCACGAGAACGTCTCCTTAGGCGGATCTCCCGAGTGGATTTGACAACGACCACACGATGGCGATGCTCGAGCACTGCAGACAAAACGGTCCGAACGTTCGGCGGCGACGACGGCTAACACGAAAACGACGATGTGGCGTACACACATAATGAAGAAAATTAAAAAAGTCATAATCCTTTCCCGACCGTCTTGATGCGATGCCAGTACTGCCGACTGCTCCTTTTTAAGGGGTGCGATGCGGTGAAAAGTGGATTTTCATTCTATTTCATCTACCCAGGCTGGAGTTCCTTCGGCTTTTCGAATTTTTCTTGCACACATTCTGCTTCTGCTGGTGCTGCAGTGGCAAAATGCGAATCTTTCTGCAAGCTTTTCTTCAACATTGTCCCCGCAGTGTCTTCTTTTGGGGGATTTTTCTGTTGTTGTTGCTGTTGCGTTACTGCTGGTCCTTCCTTTTCCGATGAAGATAGCACGCCGGGTAGTGAGAGAAAAGTGAAAATGCATTTTCCCTTTTCCCTATCCGCTTGCTGGTACGCCCCAGGAGGGACTGGCGATGGGAAAAATGTCACGTCCACTTGGTCAGATTGTTCGGTTTTCGGTTCGGATGGTCGCTTAGCTTATTGGATTGGTGGATTGGAAGTGCAATGAATTTTACCGTCCATTCGTAGCCACTGCCGTAGCGGGAAAATGCACAACAAGCGCGAGATTCGAGTGAAAAAAGCAAAGAGAGAGAAAGAGAGGGAAAGAGAGAGAGAGAGGGATAAAAAAAGCTGGAACTAAGAAAGGATAGTGAAATAATTGTAGGTGGCAAGTGAACGTGACAAGTCGTCCATCGTTTTCGTCGTGTGCAAGGCTATAAGGCTACTGCACTACCGCTACTGTGCTAATCCCTGTGTCAGCAGCAGCTTCGGGTGAAAACTTTATGCGACGGTACAGAATGGCACGGTGGTAGAATAATTAAAGCCACCGCGGCCAATTTCTACCCGGGGAACTCTGATTCTGTGCTGGTGGTGTGGATTGTGTGGATTTTAAGCTAGCAGCCATTGACTGCAGTGCGATTGTGCTGGCGGTGAGTGGCCATACTTAATTGGAATGCACCTTTTTAAACATTATTATCTTGTATCAGATGTTTCGACATGGACGCCGTTTGCACGCGATTTGTAGATTTGACGCACAGACGTGACGTGGGTTAGACCGTTTCCCGAGGTGTGATACATAATTCATACACCATCGTCTTATCGGAAAGGTATACTACTGTTCGTGGTGGGGTTTTGTTTTTTTCTTACGATAAGAAGTAACAATGAAGTTCGTGAAATATATCATCAGAGAAAAGGTAAGCTTGGTTTCTCTTTTTTTTTTCTTCGTTGGCCCAATACCTAGAAGATACGAAAATTAAGAGGAAAAGGAATCCTTTTCTACCGAGCCACACTATTTATACAGCAATTCGTTGGCGCCATCGGCCAGCTTATCTGGTCAAAAGTTGGCCAAAAACCTTCGGTTTTTGTGGGTATTTTGGCGAGTCCGACTTTGGCAGCCCTTGCGCACAAGATGTATAGATTCCGACACGGAATGACATTCAGGCAAGCAGTTTTTCCTTCGTTTTCGGTTCATCTTTTGCCCTGTTTCCACTAAACCACTTCACAGCGCACCAGCAGAAAGGAAGGAACAAAAAGGCAACCGTAAGCTGACAAATGGTGCAAACTGGCAAACGGGGATGTGAGCGATAGCACAAAAATAGAGATAGCGCCAGAAAACAAGAAAACGGAAGGCAAATAAAGCAAAAAAAAAACAAGCACCCAGGCATCTTATTAAAGCTCAAACGGCGGTAATGGCGTGGGTGCGGTGGCAGATGAAATATAATGAAAGTTTGTCGAAAAGATATAACATTAATTAAAACGTCATCTTGAAGTTGGGTTGGCGGAGGGTTTTTTTTGGTGTGGGTTATTCCCACTAAGGGTATGCAATGGATCGTTTAAATCTCTCGTAAATGTGATCTAAGTCTGGAATAGAGGAAGAAAAGAATATCATAAAATTTTGCAAATATGACATTACTTCCATGAGGATGAAAATAAGAAAAAAAGGGCTGCGTACATGTAAGGTATCGGGCAAGAGTTTTTGACAGGGTTTTTATTTTATGGAGAAACTAATTACATTAGTGAATTCTAGCTGAAAATATGAGCTGAAGTCAACTGGTTTTAGTTCAAAAGGTCATTTGCTAGAATAACACTTATCATTATTCCATATTTAGTATTCTGAAAAGTAGCTCTTTTAATTGAGCTAACAATTGAGCGCGATGTAGCTCTTTATTGAGCAATAATCACTCAAACTGGCACGTTGAGTATGAGCTAAACTAATTACTTCGTGCTAATTCGAGCCCCAATCTTTATTGCTCAAAATTGAGCTACTTATTTTTTCATTCGGAGCATATTGAGCTACTACTATTTTTTATTTATTTATTATTAATTCTGACGGCTCAGCGCCGTATTTTCAGCACCGCTTGTGTTGACAAAATACGTAGACAATAAGGCATTTACTCCTGATTGCTTGCCTTATCCTGGGCATACTCAGTAAATGAGCTACTATTAATTGAAGTGTATTTTCTAAATTTATCGTAAAACAATGTCTGATACCCTAAATTACATAACATTCAAAACGGTTAGTTTTGCACACAAACAATAGTACATGACCGCGAGTACCATAGATAAAGTCACCCTTTTGCACTTCTAATCAACTTCCAACAATCGTATCGTTTGCAGCCATTGACGTGCTCATTAAATAAGGGGGACTTTTTCCACGACCGAGCCCTATCCCTACGCTCGAATGCAAATATTATCTTTTCACGTCTTCTTTCGCCATGAAAATTATCCAACTCGCCCCAAAATTCGGGCTGCCGCCTAAAACAGACATCGAAGCATCCCGCGGGCATGACATCGTTTTGATTGAGCATCGGTATAACAGGGCGAGACTATTTACAATTGTTGCTACCGGTAGCACAGCAGATTCATAAATTAGCCCACCGGAAAAGCACCAAACGGCCACACCTACGCCACGGCTGCGTACCACCGCACCGAGATTGTGCAGAGCAAATTGGCTCCACTCCACTGCTGCGCGAAGCGTATCATCCGGTTTTGTAATTTACAAAGTTACAATATTTGCGCACTGTGCCGGCACTACGGCTTCGGCTCGCGCTCTGTAAACGCGCAAACATAAACATATTTATTTTTCACATCAATATATTTATATATCCCGTGCCTTCACAGCTCGGCATACGGGTTCGGTTCGTTTGCGCTTTCTCTGTCATGTAACCGGTTGGAAAACTAGGACAAGACCGACCGAGAGTTTACAGGCAACACGGTGCGGTTTTGCGTAGATGCGATCGTTACGTGCGTTTTGCTAGTGGTAGGCTATACCACTCATAAGTAACATTCCCGTGTACCACTGCTCAAACAAGCGAACGAGCCGTCCGGTGTTGGGAGCGTGCAAAAGCTCAATCCCAAGCACGCTGGGAAAAGGTTAACGCTTGTTTTTCCGGAGGGGTCCAGATTTCCCATGCCGGCACAGTTCACGCAAGTTAAAAGCATCTTCTCGCAGTGTGTATGTGTGCGAGTTTTGTTTGCAAAGCGCGGTAAAATAGGGAAACCCGCCTGGAAGAAGCTTGTAGTGAAGTTTAGTTTTCCAATTTTCCATCCAAATGTGTTTATTGCCACGGCAAACAATGTGGTCGGGTTTTTGGGTTGCGTTGGTTGGGTTGGAAGTTAATAAATTGCTTCAAATTCGTTGGCATGTATTACGATTCCGACGGCTGCTAACGGCCGTGTGCCTATTAGTGAAATTATAAGGGACGACACGGTAGCCCCGATGTTTGGTCCTGCAGTGGGGAAAGGCCATTGGCAAATGATTGGCACCCGGGTGGGAGCAGATCTGTTTCAGTTCGTTACACTCTCGAGTCGAAGGGTGTTCAGATGAAAAGAGGTTATTTCGTAGGCGGACAAACATACCGCCGTATTATATCGTCAACTTTCAGTAACTTGGAGTATTTTTGGAAGGGTTTGCTTACTGCTGGCACAACACAGACACAGCTTATACATTTCGTTTTTGGGGTTTGTTTTTAATACAGGGATATTTAAGTTACCTTAAAACTATGTTTCAGTTGGATTGGGTCACTCACGTTGGCTTGATATTTTTACCACTCACCTATATAAGAGATAAGAGAAGAAAAAATCACATTAATTCGTTGCCTATTGGAAGGATACATCTTGATCTTCTGCACGTAATAGATGATATATCTCTTTGCGTCAGCAACAAAAAAAAAAACATACGACAAACAGCAAACCAATAAAAACATCACCGTTGTCCTCGAAACGAAATCATGACGCTTGAAAAGTCAAAGGCTACAAATTGTCACCAGTTTTGCGTACGCCCGGTATGCGACGACCGACAGACAATGATGATGCGACCGTTCGTCCCGGGCACTGCCTTGTTGTGGCAATCATTAGTAACGATTTGCTGTGACAGTTGTGCTGCAGCTGTTCTGCAGTGCGGCGAACGAGTCCATTTGCCAAAGGTATGGAGCTGTTGTTTTATTTTCGCTCTTACTTTTGTTCTTTTTAATCCAATGAGATTTGTTTTCCTGTGTTTTTCACATGTGGTTTTGGCCGTGTGTTGGTGTTAGTAACATAAAACTTAGAAGGAAAATATGAGTTACTATAGCGAATATTAGCAACTCTTTCATAAAACTCTTTTTTACGTTAAGTATAAGTTAATTTAAGACAGTTTGATGAAAAGCTAACATAAAAGTTTTAATCAATTGTAACAGAGGCTTTAAATTATTAAAACCACATTTAATGTATTTTTGAGTAATGATATGATGAATACATTTTTTGACACATTCTAACCTCATGGAGACGCCCGGTTGATTGTACTAATTAGGCTAATAAAATATAAAGTACATGATTATAGAAGTATGTAAACTCCATTTTAAATTAAAATGCTTTCGAATCTATTCGTCCCTACGGATAGAAAAATTGTTGTAGGAATAGTTTTCAAAACCAATATAAAAAATTACCTTAAGTTGAAAATCCAAACAACGATTTAAATGGCAAACATATATTTGAAATGCCGTTTGCCGTAATCGTATCTATTTGTTCCGTATCGTTTCCCATTCTCCCAGGATATTAACCCACCCGAAAAAGGGCATTCGGCGAAAGTCAAAATCCGAATGTTTCGTTGATTACAGCACACCTAGAGTGACCTCAAGTCACCAAGGGTCCTATTTCGCTGTCCATATTCCACTTTCCCCCGTCTATTCCCCACACTTTAGTTCCTTCACTTTATCGCTCTTACAAAAAAAAAAAACGAGTCACCTCTAGGGGAAAATACGAAACAAAATGAATGCAATTCATTTCCGGTCGCTTGGCCAGGCAGGCGATACCCGTTCGCCATCCCCTTCCCAGCCGGAAGTTAAATCGCTTCGCGCATTTTGAGATACTCGGTGGCAGTTGCAGAAGAGGTAAAAAAAAACCCCTCACACACATGCACACAACAAAAACCTTAGGAAACGCGAAACAAAACCACACCGGGCAACCGGGCTACCGGAAGCGTGCCGTCTAGACCGGCCCGGACCAGAATCGTTTGCTAAACAAATCGTGGCAAGAAAGATCGTTCACCGTTTAGTGCAAAGCCGGTTCGGCTGGTGGGAGGTTTGTACCACCCTTCTTTTTTTGCTTTTTGTTGTACTTGGTTCGTACTTCAGTTCCAGCGGTCAAAACATGGCCAGCACCAGCGCCGAAAGAAGATGGCGAAGCAATATGTTTTCCTAATTTATTGGCCACCAAAAAGCGAGTTATGGCCGGCGGCGGCGTTTAGAAGGCGGCGCGTTTTTCATGCCACGAATCACCCCCTTTCTGTGTGTGTATGTGTGAGTTTTCTTCTCTAGAGCTTCTTTTGCAAGGAACGAAAACGCGTACCAATGCGAGCATGCAATTCGCGTTTTGTGTTGGATTTTGTGTGGCCTTTTTAACCTGGCCGATGTGTGCATCTCGGCCGAGTAGGTTGAAAAGTAGGTGTAGGACCTGAAGCCCCGACAGGGGGAGGGGTGAGGGAGTAAATTTATCGAATCTGTGTGGGCTACAGTTTGTGTCGAAAATGCAGTCCAACTGCATTGTCTGCGTAGTGAATCAAAGGCTAGCTGTGTGGTCCGGTTCGGTTTTTTTTTGTTTGTTGTTGTTGTAGCTTGCTAGATCTTTGAGCGTAGAATGAGCAGTTGGTTAAAAATAGTGGTCCACCCAGTGATCAATGGGCGATTGGGCGTGCCGAACATAGCGCAAAAACACAACCCAATAACAAACGGTCCATCGAGCAAGTCCGTTCCATCCCGAACCCGATCAGAGACCACAAATCTTCATTATTTCGGCAAATTTAATAATGTCGCTTCGTTGAAGTAATTGCACAATTCCCCCGGATGCAGAATCATCCCCGGGAGATACGCGGTTAAACGTTTTCGGGTGATGTAAACATGGCCTCATAAATCTAATACCGGCTCCTGCCGGTACTTCACCATTGTCTGCTCGGTGTTGTGTCCAAGGTTTGATGGCACTTCCGCTTCAGGTGACTCATGTTTGTGGGGCCCTAGTTTTTTGGTTTTCTGCTCTGTGTTGTGGCGTCTGTTTGCTTCCGAACCGAAAAGGGCTTCAGCGACACACCTCACATTTGCACTGCGAGATTGATTTACTGGCAGTGAAATGTAATAAATGTGCGGGTGAGTGGGTGCACAATTCACTCCCCCTTTATTTTACCCCATTCTCAGTCAACCCGGTTCTATCGCTCATCGATCACCGGGCATGACCGGAGTTAACTATCAATTGACGTTTCGAGCGAAGATAAATCTTTGATTTTCATTTTGTGTGTGTGTGAGTTTTTTTTTTTGGGCGAGTGTATGTGTGTCGGTATGAAGGTAGTGGATGTCCTCTAGGGACATTGATTCACTATTCAAGTCTGTCCGATCGTAAACCATCATTTTGAAGGCACACTGCTTCTGCGACGGCAAAAGCCACCTTCCGGGAAAGCTTTTCGGCAGGGACATCACTGGACACCGCTCGACACATCCGGACGAACGATTCGGCTTACTTTATTGAAATCAAAACCACAAAACCTGCCACAGCGTGGCTGATGAGCAGTGGATGTTATTTTACGATGGTCCTTAAGCGCTCGGTCCGCTCGGTAAAGTAATGTTTTACTACTTTCCACTGGTACGGCTACCGAGTCAAGAGTGTTTATTCTACCCGTACGTATATGAGTCTTTCGCCAGCGACTCAGCACTGTACGTCTGTCGTAAATTGAGTGTGTGGATGGGAAAATTCTATCCAAGTATTTACAGTGTTGTTCCACACTTGAACGTTTGTTGCACATGTTGGCGAAGCATCGGTTTTATCTGTTTGCTGGAGGAGAAAAATGGGCAAAAGAATCATTTTTTTTGCAGAGTTTCTGTTAGCAGCAGCTTTCCAGTACGGTCATCTTAAATACACACAAGAAAATGGACTTGCAAACAAACATAACGGACCGATGAAGCGTCTTATGCACTTTGCAGAATAATTTCCTACACTGAGACTCGCTTGGCAGACGGGAACAAACCAATAAAAATATTATTCCCGTCTTAACACAGTTAGTACTTGTCTGGTGTTAGTTTTGCTCAAGCTACAGTTTGAAATACTTGTCAAACTTTTGTCCATTTTTATCATTCTGGTTCTTCATACACTTAAACGCAATTCGCAATACGCAAAAAGCTTTCAAAAGGAGAAAAATGGAATAATTGATTTGTTTGCCTTTGTGCTGGTAATATTTTCTTTACTTCATTTATCGATCTGCTCACCCGCTCTGCTGGAGGAAATCCTTCCTTGCACTAGTGGGAACCGAAACAATCTTCACTCAGAGTGTGATGCGGTTTGAAAGTTTTCCTGCGAGTAGCGGATTTAGTGGCTGGTTCGTGCAATCGTTGCCATCCACACTGTTCGTTCCGGTTGACACGACTGACAGCAGTAACAATGCGTCAATTTTAT
>STHB01019250.1:0-12178 GCA_018908115.1 Anopheles rivulorum
TGCACGGCCTAAAAGACCCTATACCTCGGTGTGAAGCCACACACTCTGTCCCAACTGCTGCTTCCTCTTCGCTGGCGTTGCACAGTGTCGTCCGCCTTCGTTGGGGAAGGTTCCATCGGCGGCACACTGCTGCTGTTGCTGCTGCTGCCTGCTGACGGTGGCTCGCTGACCGGGTTACGGCAAGGGTAGCGTCCACGCTGTCCGGCCAGGACCACGGTACGGTCGGTACCGCAGACGTATCCGCCCTTTTACGCGTGCGGGCGCTTCGGGCTACGGTTGACTTTTCCACCCGCGTCCATCATGAATCGTCAGAGAGAGATTGATAGTATCACTTGTGTTTTTAATTCACGTTTGCCGAATTTTAAATGCAATACTGAACAAAATAAGAAACCCGTTTTTGGAATGTCCTTTAACAGCAGAGAATTAAATTTCCTCGTTAAAGGTATAAACTTACAACACAAGTAGCTAAGTAGTAGACGGGCGCGCATTGCGTGGACCGAACGAGCGAACGTTTGTGTCCACGGAGGTGTGGCACTGGCATGTCGTTTTTATTTGAGGTTTTTATTTTAAGTTAATTTTAATTTTAATTCATTGCTTTATAAAAAATAATCAAAACCAAATCACGACTTTCCAATTGCAAGATGATAAGCGTTTACATAATTTTTCGCCCTATTAAGACTCGTTTCTAAGGTTCTCTTTGTGTGTGTGTGTGTCGATTCATTATCGTCTGGTCGAAGCCAAAAAAGTAAAAGTGTTGAGGTAGGCTTATCACTCGGTGCGTGAGAGGCATACGAGGCTTATACGATTGCTCAATGTTATGAATTTAATATAATATTTTTTTTTTGTTATAGAGTGGAGCAAGTGCACACTTATCATGATTTGGGTTGTTGTTTTCATTATAAAAAAGTGAATCTTTTATTTCGAAACGTTATGAAATGTTTGCTGTTGTTTTGACGATGAATGGTGCTGTGTGTTTGTTGCGTGTGATGAGCGGATGCATTATGGAGCATTATCGCTGTAACACTAGAACTACCAAGCGTTTTAAAGCGTTTTATTGAAATAGTCAGTTTTTAAAGCAATTTTGAATTGTTGGAATCTTTTTTTTTTTTTTTTTTATTTATGTTAGAACGGAACAGGCCGTATTAGACTAATTTTACCACGTAGCAGGCTAGTCAGACCGTGCTACGGGAGGACGATCCGAATGGGATTTGAACCCGGTCCGGTCGTGTTAGGGACCTAGCGCCGTTGCCAAATACACCACCGGGCCGCCCCTTGTTGGAATCTATTTTATCATTTTTTTTTCAGTAAATTGGAATCTATTTTATCATTTTTTTTTCAGTTCGTTCAAAAAGATATCTTTGAATTTTAAATTTAATCTAAAGCAACAGAAAACGGTTAGGCAAACTTATGAAAAAGGGAGTTTTTTGATTTTCCATTTTAGAAATTCCTGGAAATTATTCTGTTACACTTGAGAATCTCACTCCAGGCGTAGTTTATACCAAAACTGACGCAATAAAATAACGGTGTGACAGAACATGGTCATGGTTTTTCTAAATCCGGAACATCAACACCGCCAAGGGAAGTGTTCCGGAGTGTAATAAACATAAAGCAAAAAAAAGAAGAAGAGAAGAAAATCACAAGATCTTCCTTAACACTCACACACACACACAGCGTGCAAGAAGCAATCATGATACAGTTTCCCCTCGCGGCTGGCAACTTCTATCATCTCCTTGAAATTACAACCCATTAATCACGCGGATGAGTCAAGTGTAGCGTGGAAGTTCATAAACGTGCATAAGAATTTTCGATAGACTGCTTCTAAATTTAGCCTCTGAAAACCCCGATGGAACCCTGGCTTCCTGTCTTGCTGCTACCAATGGCGGCAGATCAACCCCTGGTTGGTTGTGATCACAAGCGATCGATGCATTCCCGAGCACTCGTTCGTTCGGGGTTTCCATTCAACTTGCCAGAAGCGTACCATATGGTGGTTGCCTGTTGGAGGGTTGTTTTCCTTGGCAAACACACACTACGCAGGACGGCTGTCTATCGACGATCCGACGACGACCATTCACTGTCTGCAATGAAGCGATGAAAGTATTGTTGTTGAATGTGTTTTTATTGTAGAGATTAACGTTTGTTTTTTTTGCTTACTCCACTGGGATGTGAGTATATGCGATCGAGTCAAGCTTCTACGAGTTTGGAGACGATCGTCATCAGCGGTCGGTACTGCCTGCAAAAGAGCTTCCGCACTGTTTATTTACTTCGCTTACGGTTGATCTTAAGATCATTCATCATGTTGTCGTAGTTTGAGGTTGGGCAGTCAGTGCGGTGCCAGCGAGACATTGAGACATGATGCATTACGAACGTTTCGTTTCTTCCGGCGGATGTCTGGAAATGGGATTAAACGTTTGTCGCTCTGTGCGCTGTTCACTTCGGGAGGTTGGAATTGCTTTAGAATATCTATTTATATGTTTAAGTTATAACATTTTGAATAAAAATTGGACATAGTTGAATAACTCAACACAACTTGTTTGAAGATTTTGCCATTTCTCCTTCGACAAACTCGGCTATTCTTTCCGATACTTCAGACGCGTTCGAGTGTACTGTAGGGTTTGGTATGTTTTCGGCGCCCAAATTATACATCCATCGATGCCTCCGATGCTTTACTTAAAATGATCAAAGTGAAGTAGTTGCGCTCCATACCTGGTTTTATTCGCTTCATCGGTGAGTTTCTTTACCCGGGAGTCCGCACTCGAGAGAGCATCCGCACAATCCGGTAAAGTCAATAATCATAATGAATGGCAGGTCGAGTAGGTATTTGCTGGAGTTGCTTTTCCCAATATTTTCACCCGACAAACTCTCTAGAGCAGATGGTTTTGATTTCACCTGGTTTCAAAGAACGCATCACAATTTTTCCCGCTGTACATGGTACCGTGGTGGAGTTCCGTGATGAAGTTACCGTTTTTTTCCCTCCCTATTAGTGCTCTCTTTCTTCCGTATATAGAGAGTATTGAAAATCTTCGTTTTTCTTACTCCATTTTAGACGATCTATTTACGGATCGGACCGCCAAACAAAAATGCGTGAAACGTCATCAATGAAAGGCGGCACTTGGCAATCGCCGAGCTCTGTTTACCGAAACCATTTCCATCAAAACCCCACTCTAGCAGGCATTCCAGCGGACCCGGTGATGTTCGGGGTGTTTTTCGTTAGCTCCAATGCATAATAGATGGATGTGGGCACTTTTACGATTTCTTTTAACGATAGCGATATTTTTGGCAAATTCGCTTTCATTTTCTTCTGTGTCGGGGTTTGCTGGTTCGATCAGGCGAAACACTTTGAGTTTTGTGGCTCGGATTTCAATATAATCTTTGAATATAGTGGTTGGACTTTCATTTCATTCACATACTTTCGTTCAAATTGTGTTCTCCAATATTCTTAACCTATTGGAAATCTCACTATGAAGTTATGAACCTCACTATGAACCTTAAAACTCACTATGAGTTTTTAAATTATTTTATGCAATGTAAAATCAGCCAAGTTTAGGTCTTACAGACTGCTTCAATGAGAAATTTTCGTTCAACAAACATCACTCCGATGCGGTATAACACCCCAAACCGTCCACCAGCAAGCATCACAACGCGAAGTCACCAATGTCTGGAGTAACTTCCCCAAGAAACGCACCTTTCAACTTGCTGCGGAGCGATTTACGATGTCGATGGACCGATGGGAGTGTTTTATTTATAGCACCCGCGTTTACCTTCCATCCCCACCGAAGTAGGCACACACCTTTTGCGGCCTAAAATTACACTGGAACTCGTTCTTGGTAGTGTGAACACTGACACCGTGTAAGACGGTTCTTGTTGGTTTTTTTTCGGTCGTCAAAATTCGTCATACAATTTCCGGACATTCCATCAAAACGTTGCAAACAACGAGCGTGTGTAGAACGATTTTATTTAAAGCGCATCATCACTCTCCCTGGTGGCCATGAATTTAAAATTGCATCTCATTGTGACACGGTGAGCAGGTTTCCCCAGCAAGACAAAGATACCTCACAATATCCCGAATAAAGGTGTGAAAAGATGCCTGTTACTATGAGGACTAAGTATTTGTTGTCCCCCTTAATGTCCTCGGCAACGTCTGTGAGCGTGTGTGTTGCTCGAATACAAAATTCACTTTTTGACGTCCATTTCCACCAGTTTGGCACAAATTCGTATGCAAAGCTGGCGGCTCTGGGTCATGCATAAATAATGCACCGTACCAGCAACTCTTCGTGACGCGTCGACCGGGCTGCGTCCTGCAGTGTGGAAAGCATTTTCGGGGTTGGAAAATGGATTGGACTTTAAGTGAAATTAAATGCGAAGCGTAGCGTGATTAAGGCAGATAATTGATGCAGGGTAGCAGACATCAATAAGATTTTCTAACCAACGATAAGGTTATGATCTATAAGCGGACATTCATCAACACAAAAAAAAGAAGGGCACACTGTTGTCTGTCGATTAAAATCTCTCTTTCTCTCTCGGTGCTCTGTGCGCCCCGGTAGAGGTCTAGTGGAACGGATTAAAATAAATGGTTGGGTTTATTTGAATATTCCACTTGGAAGTATGTCACATCTCGGTGGCCGATGGTTATCGAGCCACGGTTTCTAACCGAGCGCATTTGAATGGTGGATTAGTGGCGTATGTTTGCAACTGTTACTGTTTGTGATGTCGCTTCTACACGGTGAAGCTCGCACAAAAAAAAAACACAACTATTTGAATATCATCCATCAGGATCGCGAAAACGACGAGGCACAATCTCGTGCTTCGAACTTCGGCCAGTTCCCCGTGAACCGAGATTTTCAATTTATTTTACACCCCGATTGTAAGGCTTTGCTGGCTGTGTGTTCTTTCTCCTTTGTTTGTTCCTTTCCATGTTGAGTTTTTCCTTTTGAAACGTTTCGAGTGTTTCGCTGCAGTATCGTATTGCCTGCTTAAGTTCGAACGACGATGATAAATGAGTTTCCAATGATGGGTTTTTGGCCTTCTTCCCTCCCTCGATTATCCTGCCCGGAAGGCTAAAATCTGGGGAGCCATTGATGGTAGCTCCATTGTTGTTTCGGAAGGAAACACAGTAACGAGCATATTGTACGACTGTAAAGACGGATTAGCAGCGGAGTTTGTCGGTGGGCCAGAAGGTGCGGATGAAATTTTTCTTTTCAACAATTGTAAAAGAAAATAATTTGCCACAAAACATGACAAGAACGTTGCCCCACTCGGGAAAACACGCGCCTTTTTAAGGATGTGCCCCGTTTGTTGCCCTACTCCAGCACTCAAACCGTCGTTCCGGTTGCTAACAAATGATCCCTTTTTTGCGGTTCACCTTCGGCCCGGGGGATTGATTCATTGTGGAAAACAATTAATGTACCCATTGGCCAACCGATCCCACGTTACGCCCGTGCCGGTGGTACATTGGTTTGTGGTCTTGCTGGCACGTGCAAAAGGCACTTTTGATGCCACAACCCACAACGCCGCGTTTGTGGTTTGGTGAGCTTCCCGAGTGAAGTGAGGTGGGAAAACTTGTTGACTTTGTCGGTGGGGGGTGGTTCCGACGTTGGTGTTGGAAAACGTCCAAATGAGGGTAGCTCGTGTAGCAATCTGTCCAAACAATGGGCTTATACATTTCAAATTAGTCGGTGTTGTTTGAGTGATTTGGAATGAACACCGGTTTACTGTGTTTCTTATTTTAAATTTAAAACAATAAAATAAAAAATAGTCCCTAAATAATAACATTTTTGTGAAAAACGCATTTTCATAGTAGGAGATATAACAGTAAAAAACACTTATGCAATGTAATAATAATTTATTAAGATATTTTGTAGTAAAGCATCGATTCCTAGTTGGACAATTTCCTCTGGAAGGTTACAAATTCAATTACATCCATTCAGTTTAATCCGGATTTGTGGGCTCTTACACCGGTCGCGCATTGAAAGCTGTCGTCAATAAATCTTTCCCGCCCGGATTGCTTGCTGTTGTAAAAATCCGAAGGCCGAACTTCAATCGAAACACACCGACCGACCTGCTGCAACAATGGGAACCATCTTTTCGGGCGGCAAAACCTGTAGCCTTGTTTGCATGATGTGGAGGACGAATGAATGCAAATTTCAATTACGGCAGCACTTTTTTATACACTCTCTTTCTCTCTCTTTCTCTTCAACTGTTCGGATTGGACAGTGGAGACGGTGGACTTTCGGTCAGTCGGCAAAGCTTGAATGCTGTGTGTATGGTCCTTTTTGCATGCTGTACACCCAATTATGTTTATACAACATGTGGCCCTGCTCTGCCTCTGTTCGGTCGGTATGTTCCACTTTGAGGTTCCATTATTTGAGGCATATCATCGCCTGTAATGTAGCGCTTTTCAATGCGCACCGGACAATGCTGTGGAAAGGAAAAAAAAAACAACACCCAAACAAGGGTCACGGTGGAAAAGTAATTTAAATATCCTTTTAATCGACTGCTGCAATCACAACCGGAATGACATGATACGCAAAAAATGCAAGGGTGAATCGGAGACGAAGTCCTTTGATACGCAAGTGATCCGAATGTTAAACAAAACTACAAAGCTACACTTGAGCGAACAGTCTAACAGTAACAACAACAGAGAAAGAAAAACACACACAAATCTCCCACATTACACATTGGCAAATGCGTCAACCAAATGCCGAAAACATCCGTAAGGGAAGATCGCAATAAAGGAAACATTATTAGACCGCCATACATTATGTATATGATTATGCAAACACAATAAACAGATCGCGCCACTGCGGTAGAGACAAAATGGTACTTGTGAGACTGTAGCGCAACCGAAAAGTGCCACCAGATGATGAAAAACCGAACCATCGTTCCGGGGCCTGCAGAACGATGGTGATGACAAAACATTTGCGTTGCGTTTTATCCTCGTTGAACCTGTCCCCCGGTGTTATGTTTGTTTGCTTTATTGCTTGTAGTTTCCTGTTTCTTTATTAGCTTTCTCGCTTTTTCGAAGGAAAAGAAAAAACTGTCCCACCGATGATTCTACTCTTCTAGCAGGACGAACAAAATCATCACCAAACATATTTCTATCACTTTCCCTACAGTATAATGTTTCCCACCCGTGTCAACTATCGTTCTTAGGGCAAGGGATTAAAAGAACAACATTTTCTCTCTCTCTCTCTTTCTCACTCTCTCTTTTGTAAACACTGTCCGAGATGAAGGGAAGATAAAAAGCCGAAGGTTAGTTTAAGGGACGTAAAGTGTTTGTGAACAACGTTTCGCTGACAAAAAGGGAAACCCCTTTCGACGATGATTTGCCATCCGCCGTCCGTACAGTGTGGAGAAATGAAGTATGTGTTGGCCAATAATTTTAAAATCAAAGCTAGAATAACATTGATGAATATGAAAAACCACAAGAAATAGGAGAACAAACAGCTAATCAAGCTGATTACAGTATCCTCTATGTATTACTAGCTTAAAAACTTCAACCATACATTATGAAAAGACTAAGAAATTTTGATTTATAAAGAAACCGTCTCAGAAATTTGGAAGTGTTTGTGGACTGAGATTAACTGATGAAACAGTTAAGTTCATGTTAGTTCATGGATAGTAGGAGAGACGTTGTAGAATAGTGTAGAAATTATACGGATTGCAAAGAAAATTTTATTTTAAAGAATAACTTTAAAACCTAAAGCATAAAATGAAATGAAAAATAATCATATAAAAGGTTAATTTTACAGTTTAATCATAAAGACGAGATAACAAAGAAAACCTTGTTTAAAAAAAAGATAAAATAAATAAATATAATATTATAATATTATAACCACCAATCTCACAACAATGCCCAGCAGTGTAAAATTTTATCCCGTTCACGTGAACAATGCACCAGTGCGGCAGGCTCAATTGCTACCGGATGGTGTAAAGAACCGTGACGTCGCTATGTTATCCTTTTTTCCCTTTCCCCCTTTTTCTACCATTCCCCATCCCCGTCCCAGGATGGATGCTTCGGACTGCTTCATCCCTTAATCGACCGGTGAGGACAGTGTGATTTATTTGTAATCGAATGTCCTTCCGCTCGTTACCGCCGATCATGTAGCCAGTTTGTGCACTATTAGAAGTGGACCACCTCTGGACATTCCTTTAGTTCCGAGCTCGAATACCGTGCCGATTGTCAATTGACTGCAGGAAAATACAGGTCAGTTGATGGATTCCTTTAGGGAGTTCCACCTAGAAAGAAACATTCAACAATCCAAGTTTAATGCCGTTTCGGGTTTGGGAAGGAACCATGTTTCTTTTATTCGGTTCTAAGGGATAAATTATGCAGGACACTGTAAATTGAGGTCAAATTATGACAATAATGGAAGTCTCCCAATACCTTTTTGGGGAGAAATTTTATTCAGCTTTTTAAGGTGCTTAAAAGTACATTAAAGGTCTGACTCAAGAATTTACTTTATACCTCAATATTATAATTGCTTTCTTTAAATTTGTAAGTTCTATTTTCCTCGCAATATCAACGTCCATCTTCTCAATTTCTACTTCTAATTACTGCAGCATCTCTGCTCTTTTAGTTCCTGCGCAAGATAAAAGGTCACCGAGGGTTTCAATACCCGGGGGACTAATTTTTGATTGACAAACTTTTCCTTGAGGCTTTTTGGCTTAAGGAAAAGCGGTAAGTTTTTCTCCTCGCGCTACTCCTACCAGGATACCCGGAAGCGGATTAGTTCCGATAGTTTCCATACACTTTAACACTCATTTCCTTCTGGACATGGTGGGTTTCCCACCGGCACCAAATATTTTCCCGCTTATCGGGATCGTTTCCTATCGACGGATGTTTTGATGCCCATGATAAGGGATTAGTGTCAAAAAACTGGTACCACAGGGTTGGTTTGCGGTGTGGCGGGTCGACTAAATAATGCTACTCATGTTTCGTCACCGGTCGTCCGGGAATGGGTGGTGACGCTGAAGGCATTTTATCGTACACGCGATTAGGATGATAATGATGATGGTGACGTGTGTGCGGATTATGCTCCGGTGACTCGATTTTTGATGAAGTTGCAGCTTGTCAAACACTGTATTACATGATCGTTATGATTATGCATTATGGGGTGGAGAGTATTTTTTTTTCCAAAGTTACGAGTGTGAGAAAGAGAGTCGTTAAATCAAAGCCTGAGCTGGCACCGCTTTCGGAGATAGTTGGCATTCTCTAGGATGAGGCATTGCCGAGCAACAAAATTCATGGCACAAGAAACAAAACACACAGGAATCCTTGCGAAAACATTGCGCATGACGCAAACTGTGTCTTTGGAAAATGACGACCTATAAAACAAGTTGTCACAAGTGTCCATAATATCCCCATAAATGGGAAAAAAGAACTTCTAATCACTTATAAAATTGAGATAAATTAAACGAAAACAAAAATTTATTTTTCCCATGTACTCATTTTCTATATTTTTGGTAGTAACAGCTTGTTGTAGCCTTTACGTTCTACGAGAAAAACTGCTCGATATGGACATTTTTTCCACATTTGCCCAGGCAACACGGTCAAAGTGACCGCTAGCTGAGAAATCGATAAATGTCACCAACAGCACAACGCAGGAAAAACACCATGGAAATTGGAAAAATGAAGTACTTTGGTCCCGGTGGTGGTGTTGGGTTGAATATGTACCACATAAATGTTTAATTTTTATGATAATTGAAAAAAAGCCTCAACCGGAGCTATCGGTGTCCAGTGAAAGAGCGAACGCTCATCAAACATTGGATCGATGTTTTGCGGTTTTCGAACGTTTGGCTGCCGGGAAATATTGCCAATCGGAAAAAGGGGTTGCCCCCAGTGCATTTTCCTGTAAATTTATACTGCACTCGAACCTAATCAGGTCTCAATTTTGTGTGGTTGGGACCTGATTTATGTGTCCTTGGTGTCCATTGGTAACTGGACACCATGGGGAGTAGCGCACAACGGCAACAAGAAAAAAAGGGATCGGTTTTCATAATTTACTCCACGAGCTTTAAAAAAAAAAACACATTTGGGGAAGTGGGAACTCCAACTCCTGAGGAGCAGAAAAGTGCGTTGAATTCAATGGGAGTTGATTGGTCAAATAAAAATTTCATACACCGAAATAAAAAAACAGTAAGGGCATGCGGTAGGTTTCTCCTTCCACGTGAAGAAACTCTCTCAACGTGATTAGTACCTTTATCGGTAAGTTTGACGATGTAATCGGTCGGTTTTGTGGGGTGGGTGTTGTAGAGTAAAAAAAAATACCAGACCCTCAGTAAGAAAAAACACACACGAAAAAAAAAAGGATCAAATAACGCAACAGTCCCGGTTTCCCTACGGTCAATTGTGAAGGCATGTGTGGCATGGTCGAAAGAATCTTGTTCGCCGGATTGTCCACTTACGATTCTTGATAGGAGATGTTCCAGCTGTTTTTCTTTTTCCTTTTGCTTTAAAAGAAGTTTAGAGCCGGAGTTTGTGTCCCTTCGAAATCCTGAGACGGTTGCTCTTTTTACTTTCCAGCAGTTTGCCAGTCCCCTTTTTTTGCGCTCCCGGAGGCAAACTCGGTTTAGCATGGCACGTGATGGCACACAAGGCTTACATGCCGTACGTGTGCGCTACGTAATTGAGTGGGCAGAAAGTGGTTCCATTTCAATGGTGTTTCGTTCGATTTGTTTGTTGGATTGTGTTTTTGGTGGCACTGTCGGTCAGGGGAATGCTTTTTTTTCTTCTTGCATTTCCCACTGCAATCCAACCAGTGACGTGGTAGTGATTAAGGGATGTTTTATTGAACCATCAAAAGGCTAATGATTTCCTAATGAAAGTGGGTGCCCGCTCACGGAGGGATGAAACTTGAGGAGCCTGTACAGACGAAGAGAGAAGAAATGAGAGGGGGAGAGAGTGGGGGGGGGGGAGGAAAAGAGAATCCAACTCAATAGAGGTTCAAACGTCCAAAGGGCAACTGACCAGAAACCGTGTGTTGGTTGCGATGGGATGGAAATGCGTTAACATAATAACGCCTAAAAGCACCAAAACCAAAAGCCATTGCAATTTATGCTCGCCCATAGCCTTGATCCTTTTGTTGCATGGATCAAACGGAAACTGCATGAAAACTGTTGGACAAACAAACAATATGAATGGTTTTTGAGACATTCATGTGTTCATGGAAGGCAGTGCTTGAAAGGATCCTGTCCATTAATTATCTGGATATGCAATGGATATTACGGACAGCTTGTTTTAATTAAAGTAAATACATTCGAAGTAAGAAGGAAAAGGAGATTTTATTCACACAAAACGAAAATGATACTAGACATAGACATTTACAGAACATACCATGACACGAACTGCTCCACATACAATTTGCAATAGCTGGAATAGCAAAATTCTTAAAAATACGGCAAAGATATCAATCTAACTGAATCTACTACCCTGCCCAAGCAAATGGATGTGAAACCAGCAGAAGAATAATCTAAAAAGCCTAAACAAGTTCTCAAAAGTTTATGGAACTATAATAAAATTTGAAGAATTAGACTTGTCAGCCTAACAATTTAGAAATTGGACGGATTATAGTGTGACATAGTCAAATAATGGTTACCCAAATTGAAAATATGTCAAGACGCACACTACAATCACTGTAATGTACCAGAGACCGCCAGGCATACTAGTTCTACCTACCTATACTAGTTCCAACTACCTATACTAGTTCTATCTATGAGTGGCTCGCAGACACTGGAGCGGTAGAAATAACCGAAATATTGATGAAGTCAAGGAGTTCATCAGGAAAAAGGGATACTTAACAAACTAATGGACATTAGGCAACTAAATGCGAAATATAATCGAATTTTATATAGAGTGGTAAGCCTTTGAGTGCAGGCAAACCAATGGTGCTTTGATAATCAGTATACCCACAAATGATTATGGAATTACGGAATTCCAAACATGGAATTCCAATATTCATAATGTTAGAATGTCAGCATGTTTTTTTATTTCTCTTTGATTAAAATATCTTGTTGTTTATGTTTCTTTAAATAAATCATTTTGGTATAAACTGCGATAAAGCAAGAAGTTTGCTCAAAAGAGTTCCGATTCCGGAAACCTCAATCTTAATCTCAATCGTCCGTTCTTCCGTTCGCACACTTCCGCTGATAGTACTGTGCGGCTACCACAAACCATCAGTAA
>STHB01019258.1:0-12081 GCA_018908115.1 Anopheles rivulorum
GTGCACAATGCGGAAAATGTTAATATCAATGCTAGTTTTAGTACTTTGTTTCGAACAATCCCAAGGTGCTAGTTTAGAAGAGCAAATGTTAACAGAAATTTTGTTACATCGTCACGCTAAACGTGTGCTGGTATTGAGCTGTAACGAAGGTATGTTGGTTTACGTGTTAGTGATGCATACAAGTTTTTTAATAGTTAATAATGTAATAATTGTTTCAGAGCTTTCATCGCTTGCAAAGGAATTAATCAACAATGGTATATACGTTCAAGCGCAACAACAGACTTCAAATGACACCTTCATTACAAAGATGGATACTTCCTTACCAGAATCAGTAACAATTGTAGTTGATATGGAATGTCCTTCAACTCAAAAGTTTATTGAAAAGGTTAGTAAGAAGTCTTAACAAGGATCATTTATCATTAAAAATGTCTTGAAATATTCATCTTCCAAAATAGGATACATCCGAGGATCATTTCAATGGATCTCGTTCATGGATTTTTATTGCCAGCGAATATAAATTGCAAAATCTTATTCGGGCAAGAGCGAAAGCGTTTTGCTTACGGCTCGATTCAGACGTGCTGTGGATTCAGAAATCTACAAACGATTTAATATACCATCTAATAGATTTGTATGGAATTAGCAACAAAGTTTGTGGATCGTTCCACACGGCTGCCATTGGACACTGGAGAAAGAACACAAGACTGCACCTTATTGATGGATTCAGCAATGTTAAGCTGAGAACCAATTTTCACCAGCTTGCGCTGCGTGGTTTACTCTTGGTAGGTAAAGTAAGCATTCCGATGAGTGAAGAGTCTGTGTATGATTTGTTTTCTGAAGCATTCTTCACCAGCTAATAATTTATTAACAACAACATTGGATGAACGTTACCAGAATCGAATGCTTGGACATGAAAAGTTCCATTTTGCAGTGATGAATTATTTGCAACAAGTGCACAACTTTTCGTGAGTATTTACTACCATCACAAAAGAGGTACCAAATATATCATTTTTTGTAATGTATTTTGTTTTCAGAGTAGAATATGAGCAATCGAATGAGGACCTTATGAAGATGATCTCCAACTTTGACGTCATTGGGTCGGGTGTCTTTCAAAGCATTCACCAGAAACCTCTAAGCGTTCAGATATTGCTTCAATCTTGGATTTACAGGTGAGTAGTTCAAACTGCTTCAGAAAACAGCTCAAATCAACCACATCTTATCTGGTCAGGTTGGGTTTCATATTTCGGCTCACACCAGAGCTTAATGGAGCGACACTGGAATCGAGCTACTTTGCACCATTTACCCGAACAACGTGGTACAGTGTTGCTTCAATAATAGCACTAGTGCTGGTAGTTTTGCAGTGCATGACCATTTTTAACAAGGAGCTTTCTGTTTACGCTCCGAATCACTTCCTGATCGATATGATCGGTTCGGTTGCTCAGCAAGGGACAACGCAAACATCGGCCAAACTTTCCGTGCGAATCGTGCTTTTCGCGGTGCTGGTAATGAATTTCCTGCTCTACAATTACTACACGGCGTCCATCGTGGGTGAGCTGCTCAGCAGCTCCAATCAGGGTCCGAAAACAATCGATCAGTTAATGAAAGCTCCACTCTCAGTAGTGTTCAATAATGATTCATATAATCGCGCACTTGCTATGGTATGTTTTCTTTTTGCTGTATTTAAAGCTAGTGAGATAACAAATTGTGATTAGAACTTAGATCACATGCATCCGACGTACGGTTCCCCTTCTGCTCGAATCTACGAAGATGTCCCAACTGCAGTGCGACTTCTGAAACAAGGCGGTATTGCTTTCCATTGCGAAATGACTGAAGCTTTCCGGGAGATAGCTGACCAGTTCAATGCAAAAGAAATTTGCGAATTACGCACGGTAAATATGCACTTTATTCCATTTTATATTTTAGAGATCACTTTTGACAGATCGTTCATAACCTCAATTTAATTCTGTAAACCTTTTTGGACATAACTTTCATTGCTAACACTTTCCCTAATATACCACAGATGGAAGGATTGTACAGCGAGCTTCGATTGATGAGCTTCGTGCTGCCGAAGAAAAGCATGTACACCGAACAGTTCAAATTGACGTGAGAATATGTGTTACATTCAATATTTGTTATCGTAAATTAAGACCTCTTTAATCCTTTTGCCAGGCTTACTAGAGCGACGGAGTTGGGCATAATAAGACGCCTGTTGAAAGCGTACAATAACGACATGCCGACGTGCCAGGAAGGACCATTGGTACATCCCGTTGTGTTACGAGGTGTAACAATACCTTTCATGGTACTCTTAGGTAATCTAATAGAATCTGATCATATACGTTCATATTATTATTTATACTAACTTTACAGGAGGATTTGCTGGTTCCATTGTGGTGCTTGTACTGGAAAAGATCGTACACTCTATGCAGACAATTGGGCAAACTGTCATAAATTAGAACGTATTTGAAGTGAAGCATGCACTTAGTCCTTTATCACATCGTTTTGAACGCTAAACTACTTCAAACTGACGCGCAATAGTGGGCTACTCTACGCAAAAAAAACCAGTTGGCAGTGGGTTAAATCTGTTCCATCTTTAAAACTAGTTCAAAGTATGCATCGTAAAAATAAACTCTACCCTATCACACAGCTATCATTGTACTCTCGATCGGGCACGGTACTCTTTGTGCACGCAGGTCGTAGTAACTATCCGCATCATCTCCGGGATTGCCTGAACGGTCTAGGGTGCATTAAACGGTGGTGGCATCCGTCCGTTGCTAATTTCCACGTTTTTGCCAAACATCACACACGCACACACACACACACACCTATCCTCACCGAGGACAATAAAAACCGTCAGCTAACGGTTCTGGTGACCAGCTGGTCGCCGTCATCGCTCCCTACCGAACGTTACATTTACAACGAGCGGGCAGACAAATATATCGGACGGTTGCTTTTGGCTTTCGCTAATACTAAAGCGATGAGGAAAAAAGTTGCAATGTCATAAAAATATAAAATCGTTGTCTGCATGCAAGCTTGTAAGCAGCGCCAACGATGTTTAAAACCCCATGCCGATGATATGCCTAAACGCTTGCACGCGCAGCACCGTTAATGGACTTTCACAGTTGTCGCAATAGAAATGTTAAGTAAATTATTTGACTGTCCGGTTGTTCCATAAAGTGTGTGTGTGTGTGTGTGCAATGAGCTGGCCGCGACGGAGTAGGCCCTGTTAACCTTCTGCCACGTTTCAAACACGGTCAATCAAAACACTTTCCAGCTCAGCACCGGGTCTGGCCCGATAATAGTCTTGTTGACCTGCCCACACCGCTATCCCGGTATCCTGGGATCGCAACCGTGCGTGCGCTTCTCGACCACAATTGATCCACCTCCACGCGGCCGTCACGATCCGGCAGCAGAGGACCGATCCGCAACGCGTTTCTCTCGTGCCTCCCACGTCCACCCAAAACGGCATCAGCCACTGACGCTGCACATTGGCTCATTAAAAATGCAATAACGCGTTGATGAGCAAAGTGCAGAAATGTTGACCAACCATGGCTTATAATTAGTCCACACGGTGCACACGGTGCGCGCGGACCTGCTAGCCGGATGCGGTCGTGTGGAAGTTAGGTTAAAACTAGGCCCAACCCATTCGCACAGCCCAGAACGTACGTCGTGACCGACGCAGCGAAGATGCGGTGCGGTAAGAACCCGTAGCCCATTTTTACCACCATATGTGCCAACGCCAATGGAACCTCAAAGCTTTCTGCTTATTTTTTTTTTGTGTTGCCGTGCCGAGCGTTGGCCACCACCGTACCACGCTGATCGGTCGTAAAACTGTAGCTTAAAAGTCGCGCAAAACGGATGCACGGATTGTGATGCGCCACCGTACCGTGAAACCGCTATCGATCAAAAGCTATAATGTGTGGAGGACAGTAATAATATAATTGTAATAATCAACCGTAATAAAAGAACCCGCAGTAAGTAAAACATAATAATAAAGCGAAGAGTTTAGGATCAGCTAGCCGTACGGCAGCGAATGGGAATTTCTGCATTCAGTGTGCTTTTGCGGCTGGCGCATGATGTGCATGATGCGTAACTCTCGACTATTTCAGCTGCACCCGCACCGTAGCGTCCGTTAGAGTGCGTCTATAGGTGGCAAACAAGTTTTTGGAGAAGCGTTGGATGTGATTTTCTAATGATCATAAAATATCCTTAATTTGGTTGGTTGGTTTGTTGGCCTTGCCTTACAATTCGTCGTCTATCAACACAATTTGAGTGACAGAAATTTTTCATCATAGTTGCAAATGCACAAAAAAGTTAAGAAATGAGGAAGATATCATTTGAATACGAAATTCAGCATTTTTCAAAGTTACGATACCTTTGGCAGGGTTTTTTTTTTCTTATTTTTATGTGACCTGATTAGTCAAGTCCTGCATGTTAAAGTTATTTTAATATTTCTTAGGACCCATTAGTGAGGAAGAACGATGGATGAACCATTACAATTACTAATAAATTAAACATTTCTTAAAGACAAGGTGTACGGTCCAATTTAACTCTACGGGTTTCTGCAGGAACAAACGGAATATTCAAACAGCTATTCGCATATTTATGTTAAGCACTGTACATGATAATTTTTGTCCAATGCGCGTCCATAGTGAGAACCTTGCGTTTTGACAATCAAGGGATCACAGGGGAATTTTGAAGAATCAGCTGTGCATGACGTCAAATTGTATACACAGGGGTAGACTGAATCACCGGGTTTTTTCGAAGTGTATTTAATACGATTATAATTTATCGATGTATTATTATATTGCTTTAACAGATTATGAAGCGAATTATTAAATTCTTCAAGATCTCAATGACTCTCTGAACTAAATAACAAACATTGCATTCGTAACATTTCTCACAATATGGTCGAAACAGTCGCTAAAACCCCTGTACATAACAAAACAACGATCTGTCACTGTGCGTAAAACGATGCAGTTTATGTATTTCATATGGCGAGTTTTGTTATGTATTAAATTTAAAGGCATATAAAACTGCAAGTGCATCAATAATGTTGACAAAAACAAACATTTTAGTACAGAGTTTGCAAAGCTTGCGCAAATGTGGGCACAGAACATTCTTTGGCAAGAGCAAAATGTAAACATTGCCCGGCTTGGGGGTTAGGTGCTATTGTACTTAACAGCAGCATGTTTTCTATTGCTACAGATACGCTCTCGGAAAGTGTAATCTAATCACCGAACTGGGCCATGTTTCTCCAGAACGACCGATTCCAGAACACATCGCCAAACCTTCATACTATTTCGTACGGAATTCGCCCAGTACTGGTGAAGGCGAACCGGAAATAAAGTCAAGCGAACAGATTGATGGAATGCGACAAAGCTGTAAGCTTGCGGCAACTATTTTGAAAAGTGCCTGCGCTTTTGCAAAGGTTTGCGTTTTTTTTGCATTTGATTGAGTTGAGAAGCAATAACATTGTTTTATCTTTTTGCAGGCTGGCGTAACCACTGATGATATTGATGGATTTGTGCACGAAGAAACGATCAAGGCGAACGCATATCCTTCCCCACTGCGTTATTTGGGTTTTCCTAAATCGGTGTGCACGTCCGTAAACAATGTAGCATGCCACGGAATTCCGGATGATCGAAAATTGCTCGATGGGGATATTATCAATATAGATATCACGGTATTTTTCAATGGCTATCATGGAGACTGTTCGAAGACCGTACTGATCGGCAATGTAGATGATCGAGGAAGGTACCTAGTGGAAAGCACCGAACGATGTTTAGATGAAGCTATTCTTTGTTGCGGTCCTGGTCAACCGATCTGCGTGATTGGGAAATCGATAGAAAAGTTCGCCAAGCGCAAGAAACTGAATGTTATGCCAGCGTTCGCTGGTCATGGCATAGGTAGTTACTTCCACGGACCACCAAATATTCTTCATTTCGGTAAGATGGTTGAAAAAACGTCGTTTTCTTGTGCTAGCGTAAAATCTTGTTACATTTCCAGATAACGACTACCCTGGTGTAATGATTCCTGGGATGACCTTCACTATTGAACCAGTCCTTACATTAGGGACGTGCGAGGCGGAAATACTCGAGGATGCTTGGACAGCCGTGTCCATAGATAATGCTCGTAGTGCCCAGTTTGAACATACTGTTCTCATAACTAACGAAGGCTGTGAAGTGTTGACGGTGGCCAGTTAATGTACAATAACAAAATAAAGTAGTGTCACATAGGATAAGAATACTTTTAAATTAGATTATTTGTTGTCCAGAATTGATAGTTTTTGATGAATTGTGCAAAACTGTTTTGTAATAAAGAAACTGTTTTCAACTGTAGACTCATGATTCTTCTTTCGCATTATTAATGCAATATTTTTGTTACACGCCTCGCGAATGGTGCGCAACTCAATTTTTATGCTTATAACATAATAATACAGTCAATACAAAAGCGGTATTCGTAACAAGAAGATTTAAACATACTTAAAACATTTTCATACCAACTGTAGAAAATGTATTTTCTTCGCTCTGGTTTTCGCCCAGCATTTCGCTCGCAAAAATTTTCGCCTAAACATTTGGAGCACGTTCGCATGTGACGCAATCGCGAACGTACTCCATGGATCGTAAACAAACTTGCTCCGGTTTGTTAAAAAAAAGGAAAAAAATCACTCTAATCAAAACAAGTGCCCGCCGTTTGGAGCAGTGCAGCCGCATTTAGCGCAATTTTCTTGTACTTTTGGTACTGGTGGACTGAACAATGTTTAAAAACACGTTTCAGTCTGGGTTTCTATCGATACTTTACAGTATCGGAAGCAAACCGTTACAAATCTGGGATAAAAAGGTTCGCAATGGGCACATCAAGCGCATCACCGATCAGGACATTCAATCATTGGTGCTGGAAATCATCGGTACGAACGTTAGCACAACGTACATCACCTGTCCGGCCGATCCGAAAAAGACGCTTGGCATCAAGCTGCCCTTCCTGGTGATGATCATCAAAAATCTAAAGAAATACTTCACCTTCGAAGTGCAGGTGAGTAAATACAACGTTGGGGGCCGGTAATAAAAAAAGACAGCATAGTGACGGTGGCCGTTATATTCAATGGATATGATACGAATCATGTTAAATAGTGAGAATTTTTTTTTTACATACATACACACCTGGCAAAGCCAAACCTCCCACTCTGCAGAAATGGTAAAGTTCAATGGTTTTAACATAACAACGGCAACGATGTTGAAATCCGGTGTACGGAAACGGTAAAAAGTGTCGCGACCGTTGTCAAAACAAACTAATCAGCCTGTGGAGACTGTGGAAGTGACTTTGTATGCTGTTGCATTATGTATAAAACTAGCTGGAAAGGACTTTGTTCCGCGTTCCCACTTTCTTAGCTTATATGCTAGGCATGTCTTTTGTTCGTTTAATACAAGTTTTACTCTTATTGTTATTAATTTAATTTTAATAAATTACTCTTCGTAGGTAGTAATCCAAAATTCGTTAAATAGTACACGTTGTCTGGCCTTACCTTTCATACAGTCAGGTTCAAAAGGAACACTGACCTCTTTCTGTCGCTAAGAGCACGTCGGCAGGTATCGGTTGAGCATTTCGTAAAACGAAAATTAGGGTATCTATTCGTTAAGTCATTCATTTCCTTACCCAGAATGGAAGTGTTCCTGTTTTTTAAACTTTCACTGCATTAATTGATTTCGCTTTCGTCAAGGTGTTTTGTGTATTTTTGTGTGGCCGTAAATATATTGTATACTTTTGGCGTTGCCACAGTTGAAAGCAATTGCTTTACCTATTTTGTTTTTAAACAGCCTTTGTGCTATTTATTCTTTCTTGTGTTTACAGGTGTTGGACGATAAAAATGTTCGCCGTCGGTTTCGGGCCAGCAACTACCAGTCGACGACCCGTGTCAAACCCTTCATCTGCACGATGCCGATGAGGCTTGACGAGGGTTGGAATCAGATCCAGTTCAATCTGTCCGACTTCACGCGGCGTGCGTACGGTACCAACTACGTGGAAACGCTGCGCGTTCAAATCCATGCCAACTGTCGAATACGGCGCGTATATTTCTCCGATCGCCTTTATTCCGAGGATGAGCTGCCGGCCGAATTCAAACTGTTCCTGCCAATCCAAAAGCCACAGTCGAAAGCGATTGCCCAGCAGCAGGCATGCTAAATTAGTGATGGAATAATTATGTGTTAGCATAAATTTGGATGTGTTTTTCTTGGGGTAACATAAAAAGCATATGACATGGCCTAGTTAAAGCATTTTAGTGTATTTATTTTAGATCCTACATGAACAGTAGACGAACAAACAAAACTTTAGACCAAAACTTTGAGTTATATCCAATCGCAAAGAAGTGGCCTTGCAGAGCGTACATACAAGCCAATGCCAATGTTTGCTCTTTCTATGAAATTTTAAGAGGAACTTTTTCAACTTTAGTGCATTATTCTTTAAGAAAGGTTCCACATCTAAAAACACTGATCGGCATAAAACTTTAAAAGCGAATAGAGAAGAAGAACCATTTCGAAACATTTTTTGAGGAATACCTAATTGAAGTATGAAAATAAATTTTAAAAAATATTTCAAAATTTCATGAAGCTAATAACGGAGACATTTTTGCTTTGCCTAACCTGCCATTTATACATTGTTTCTTACTGTTCAACTTACTTTAGATATCATCACTGCCATATATTCTTACCGATAAACGAACCAAATAAAGGGATTGTATAATAAAATCATAAACAGCCTACGGTATGATAATTCTTACTTCCCTCCAACGTGTTAATTGCGTACAAATATTTCAATTACAGCGCATCGCGACCATAACAATGCCTGGTTAATCACGAGAGCCCAGTTACACCATTTTCTCGACTCATTGGATTTGCACCCAGTGGAAAGATTTCCAACAGAAAGTACCATGAACGACAACACAGACAGGCTAATCCCAAAAAATAAAACCTCAGATCAGATTTGGAGCGTATCGGTGCGGTGTAAAGGGCCCGGGCCCGCGATAGTTTAGTGCGCGCATGCTGCCCTCCCCCAACCGCCCCCCCCCCCTCCGCGACCGTAAAGCCGATGGTGCGAGGAAAATAAATTATCGCCCCCATTAACGGTGGGTGGGAATCATCCGTTTTGGCATGATTTGGATTATTAATGCCGATTGATGCTTGATCTTCGCAGCTTGGTACCCAGGAGGCAGATTCTCGTACAGTACACCGTTGTTGTTCTAGCGGTGGGCATCTAGCCGGGCGCGAATGCGTCGCAGCCCTTACGGTGAGGAAGCAAAATGCGGCCCCAGATTCGTTCATCGCTTTTTCCCAACCCTGTTCGACGCTCGTTACAGGTGTGAGCGATTAACCGTTTCGCATCAGTTTGGTGCAGTTGGTTGGTTCGGATGGTCGGACAGGGGTGAAGAGAGAAAAACACGGTAGTGGATTAAGGTTTGGTTTTGAAGCAACATACGGCGGGAAAATGTAGCACCATGGTGGAACTGACTCGTGTGAAGAGTCAAAACTGCCGGGTACCGTCGAGAGAGAGAGAGAGTGTGCAAGATTACGCGAAATCTGGTTTCTGCGGTGCGTTAGCATAAATTGACGAGAATTTCGGCCGTGTGTCGGGTTGACCTGATTAGCTTACAAGGTGGATGGTAAGTGCGAAGTGATGGTGAATTCCAGCTTGGTTATACGTTGTAAAATAGACCAAAAAATATATTTAAAATATAAACGATCGAAAGTGATCGAACATTCCTCCCGAACCGTTTTCGGTCACTTCCACACATTACAAAATTTCGAATGTAAATCAATAGCGATCGAAATGGTTTTGACCAACCGTGATTGGCATGTTTTTTGTTTCCCCCTCCGCTACAATTCATCGACCCTTTTTCGATGGGACCCTTGTTGGTGCAAGCAGGTGGTCCTTTCTTTTGAGTGCAGCTAACGGCACGGGAAGAGCCCGTTCGAAATGGAGTCATTATTCTTCGCTGCATCAGTCATACATCACGCTGCACGTCATACACGCTGCATCAGTCATCATTCCCCGACACAGGGCTGTCAATTTGGTGGAATCTGCCGATGTGCCGCCGATGGACAATGAACCACCATGAACAGCACAATTACTTCCCGGTGCACTAGTCCAGTCCACCCTAGTTGTACTGGTTCCGGCCATAGCTCGGTGCTGTACTTAATGAAAACCGAACTGTACATGGGCGGTACAGTTCTAGCCAAAGTGTGGTGGTCTCTTCGAAAAAAAGGTTTTATCTAAATTCGATCGGAAGAATGTTCTGCACCGTCCCGTAGCGGAATCGGTTTCGATTCGTTACAGTTGGCTAGTGAATCGTTTGAATCGGGGGTTGACTGGGGAGGATAGCAGCGCAACGGTCGGTTGTACATATTTCCGATGGTGGTTTTCATCATTCATTGCACACGGATGGGTGGAAAATTAAAAATTTTCTGGATCACTTCCGCACGCTCGCGCGCATCGTCCGCGATTCTCGATCGCGGCAACCGCGGCCAAAACGTTCTGGGGGGGAAAAAAAGTGGCGGGCAATGGTTCGCAATGTGAATTGTGGCAGGTGGCTCCGTAAGCTTACGTGCACGGATAGTGCTGATTGTTGCCATAATTGCAATCTATTGGTTTTCGTTGCCAATGCAAAGAAAGCAACAAAAATAAGGTAAAGTAAAGTATGGCTGATAGGAATTTTGGTTTGGAAGTAGTGGAACAAATAAACAGCAGGTTGTATTCTGCAATATTGGTGTAGAATTAGAATTAACGAAATCAAAATTCTATCCTTTTCATAAGAAAGCTACGGAAAGGATATGGCCATCGTTTGGGCCATCGCTTTAGTTTAAAATAACAACAAAAATTTAAATGTTTAACATAAATTAATAACCTAAAAGTATTTTATGCACAGCTTAATTTTTCGCATCAAGAAAAGGAACAGAAAACTAATTGTTTAGATTATAAATTATAACTTAACCGTAAGTTTTATTGCAAAAATTTTGTAATCGTAAATTGCACGAAGAAAATGCCATGGTGGAGCGTATTTTCCCGGGTATCTTCATCAAGAACCGATACGTATAAAATAAAAATGATTGATTGATTGATGGATACCTATTTTTCTGGATCTTTTAATTTATTTTAGTCCAATCCTGGATTGTTTTGAACTATATTTTTTAAAAATTATTATATGGGTTAACTTTTTCTACCTATCAAACATCAGAAGAGTGATGTAAGTAAGATGTACTACAACAATAAGAATACATGTTGTTATTGTTTTCGCAATTTTTTTCACATTTTACACAAACAAATTTTACAAGATTTTGTAATATTGAAGACATGTTTTGGAAAATGTTGTTTTTTATTTGTGGTGTAAAATTGCCAAATTATCTGCCGTGATTTTCTTTTAAATCTTAAATTTAGACTCCAAGTCGGGGTAGCCCGGTGGTGTATTTGACAACAGCGCTAGTCCCTAACACGACCGAGCCGGGTTCAAATCCCATTTGGACCCGTCCCCTCGTAGTGAACACTGACTATGCATCTACGTGGTATCTAATAGTCTAGTTAAGCTATTTTTGATGGCCGACATGACCTGGTAGGTCGTTAAGCCAAAAAGAGAGAGAGGCACCAAGTCAAAAGTGATACTTTATTTGTCTTTACTCGATGTATATTACATCGATGTTCTGATACTGTAACTGAAGTAAATGCTGCAAATACTAGAGCAAAGGATTTGCATAGAATAAAAGTTTAAAAATAAAAAAGGATCTTTGTAAAGGGACATGAGTGCCTTCGTTTTGGGTTCACTCGTATAAAATGCTTTAAATGTTGGAATAAAAAATATCATAATTTAAAGCATTTCTTCAACGTTACTGTAACATAAAAAGACACCGTTTCATGCTAGAGCACTGCTCGGTTACACGATAATTGTGTAAATATGTTTTCAAACGGTACACCACCGCTGCCCGGATCCCAATCGGTTGAGGTGTAGCTAATTTTGTTGATAGTGCGTGCAACTATTTCCTAAACACGAATTCGACCAGGGCAGAAGGGAAAGGGAAGGGGGGAGGGAGGGGGGGGAGGGGA
>STHB01019277.1:0-12174 GCA_018908115.1 Anopheles rivulorum
GATACAAGCTTTTGTGAAATAACCATTTCGTTGAATCATGAGATGTCTGGGAATAGTCTGCGTCGTTTAAAAAATGGCACAAAAGCAAGAGAAACGATCACGAATGTCCCGAACAGCTCAGAACACTTTATCACATACAAAATCATGATGTCATGAAGTGTCAAAAGTTCGATACCGAACGCTATTTCGGTGCGAGTAATTTATTCCAAGCGCACCACACCAATTCCCGAACCGAAACAGGGCCAGGGCTAGCATCCGTAGAGCAGGAAGGCACTTTGTTCCACCATTGCCCTATCGTAACGTAATGTTCATGTCTAACGAGCTGCGCACATTGTTCCTCTTCCGATCAATTTGTTAATTTCCGCCGTGCGACAGTTATCTTAAAAATGCGTTAAATATCCTTCCATTACGGTTTAGCGGACCTCGCAACCGGCCGTGACGTGGAACTGAACAGAAAGTGTTGGGCGGTGGGAAAAATGTTCCCAAAATGAAAGAAAAGCGAACAACAAAAGAGAAAAAACAATTTTCCACCAGAGAAAGGTGAGCTTCGCGTACCGTAAATGGGCAAAGCAATGGAAAATCGTCCCAAACACATAGGAGTTGTCGCACGCGGCCAACGCTTTGGTGGTGGTGTTTTGTCTGAACCATGGTCGGGCCAACCATTTTCATCAGCATATTTCGGTAATAATCTCACAAGCACTAGCCACCCCCTGCTATGGTCGATGGAAATTCATTCTGGCCCTCCCAAGGGGTCGCCTACTACTACTGGGCCGGTGAGTGACCGCTTTGTGAATCGATAAAACGTCCACTATCACATCATTTGCTTGGCGTGTGAAGCAAAATACCACCCCGGCTGCGTGTTGGCCTTTGCTGGACGCCATTTTTTTCTTTCTTCTCCCTTCACGATCCTCTTTCTCACTACTGCTGACGACCGTCGAGCGTGGAACCGGGGAAAAAACAAATGAATACCGTTGCCATCAACCATTGAAACTGGAGTAAAACATAACCTATTACAAATTGATACGTGGGGCACCCGGCACATGGGGCATTCCCGCCCATGTCGGTCGAATGGGATGGGTTACATGGGAGGTGGACTGCTGGAGGGCAACAATGTAACGAAAAATTACACTCGAAAACTGAAGTCCTCCAAGCCCCGATGCAAAACAGAAATGACAGAGAGAGAAAGAGAGAGAAATCCAGAGATGGGACGAAAGCTGTCCAGCAGGGCCGTGTGTATTTTCCATTCCCATACGGAATGAAGTAGACGAAACACAATTTCCATGCTTTGTGCGTGACGTTTTTCGTTTCTACGACTTGACCACCCTTGTCGCTTAGTTCCTTGTCGCCCGTACCAATCCTTCAGTTCGTAAAGGTTTTTTGGACCCCAATGGTTCACCCTCACCGTGTGTGTGTGTCGACGGCAGTAACGGTTGGGTAGGTTTGGTTTCGTGCGTCCGCGTTTTGGCGGTCAGTTGATCCTTCACTACACGACTGGACGATAATTACAATCACACAACTACACTCTTAGCAGTGGCAGTGCTTTGTATACCCGTTGGCCGACAATGGCCACAGTGAGTCGTTCGTTCTTAACCTTCCGAAGCTAGCTAATTGTAATAGCCGCGACCAGCAACCGTTTCTGGATGTGTTTGAAGTGCTAACGGGAAGGTTAAACTTGTTGTTTTGAACTGTGTACAGGGTTTTTGATGTGAGGTATTAGTCGAATTGGAGCGAATTCTAGATTCTGTTCAACATGAACTTCAACTTATACTCGTAGATCTAGAACTCGTCATGTTTTCTGATACTTCTATTAGGTGACTTCTACTGGAACTCTCAGTTTATCAGATTTACCAGTTCATTTTTTGAAGTCGGCGCAAGGACTCTGTTGAAAAATGTACGAAATACTTTGGGAAATATAAAGTTCTTCGTAATTTTTGGATATTGTTCTAATGGAAGAGAGGAGAGAGTTTCAGGAAGTGCGAAGGATACCGAAGGATACCGTAGGAAGACATACCTCGACAAATTCTAGGTCAACTTGAACATAGCCCAGGGAAGTCTTCAACTTTGCCAACTTACATTATTTTCCTGTAAAACTGAAAAAAATCGGAATCATTTATGTATTATATTCATGATGTACTCAGAAATACCATGATATCTCTAGAGTCCTTCGAATTTCTGGATCTTCTTAAAAGAAATTCTTGTATTATACATCCCATTTACGACTAACATAGTGATAATATTCAAGTTTGTCTTCAATTTTGCCAATTGAACTCACAAACCCTGCAAATCTAATCAATTCCTCGGCACCAACATCAACGCACTCTTTGCAATGCGAATCCTCGATGCTCGATTTCCCTTTCTTTCACCACACTGTGCTTCAATTCTGGTGGTGTTGGTGCTTTGTTTTGATTTCAGCATTCTCGGCTTTCTATTAACATAAATTAAATTAAATAATGTAATACCTGTATCTCAGTGTCGATTTCTGTACGGGCGCACCGTTCACACACGCTCCATTCGCGTGCGTGCGCCAAGGCATTGGCCTTAGCAGCGGTAGCGTTCCCTATTAAGTTTGGCCTAGTTTGCTCCACATCGCCCATCGTTTGCGCCCCGTTTGCGTATACGTTTGCGTACCAGAGGCAGTAACTCCACTATTATTAATCTTACTCCCGGTGTTGAGCAACATTTTTCACCTTTCTGCCGGGCTGTGGTTGGGTTTGCGAATGAGGTTGGTTGGTTGTTTTTTAATGTGTCATACCACGAGCCCACCATCTTACGACACGCGACGCACTTGGGCTTGAGTGGAAGGTACGGCGAACCGAGTTCCGTCTGCCCGTGTTGCTGACGAACCGATCCTGTAGGAGTGATTGTGTACCAACAGCTCGAGCGGCTTATCAGCGATGGGTATAAAATTTTTAACTAAAACAAACAAACAACCATTCATTTACCGCATGCCATATTTGAAGCGACGACCGTGAGGGATGGGTGGGAGCGCGTTCTGGAGATTGATTATTGCACTTCTGTTTCTTCCTGGGTTGGGTAGGCAAGCATTTAAACAACGTGTTCTTGGGTGTTTATTTTTTTTACATTGGGAAACATATTTCCCAAACTCCACTCTCCACTCCTTAAGCGTTTAACACATTGCTCCCTAAGCTAATAAGCATTCGGGGGTACCGTAACAGCTTCGGCGAATGTTTCACACATTCCAACTACGGTAGAAAATAACGACGAAAATACACACCCTTTTTTTCCACAAAAACCATCTCTTATCGTGAACAATCAGCGAATCGAGGAAATGAAGCGTTTAGAATGCTTGCTTATCTGCCATCAATGTCCGCATCCCGTCGGGAAATCCCTGCTAGCTAATCGAATGATACCGACCAGGGGTGTCCTCGCTATAAGCGTACTCCGAACCGAACAAGGCCGACTCTTTAAATCCGGTGTGGATTTTAATGACTAGAGTGTACGATTTTCGCTACCACACTCAAGAAAATTCGATTGAGCCGTTGTATAAATCTTGTGTCCCTCGGCAAACCTTTCAATTGCTACAGCTGAAGCAATACCCCTGCAAAAGGGCAGCATACAAAAAAACAAATAAATGTGATACATACTTGCTTTCCCAGCTCGAATCATCACGAATTGGTTGTGATGGATTTGCTGGTGCTGGTTGTTTTTTTTTTCTTCATTTAATTCCCGTGCGCTAAGCGACGATTTCTGGTCGCTTATCGCACCCGGTCCGATCAGTCAATCCGCTTAACAGCCAGCTAAACGCCCTATTGCTTTTCACTTTGTCGGGACTGTGGAACCCGCGTATGGGTTTTCCGGAAAGGGCGACCATTTAAGAGCGAAACTCCCTTTTAAGGGATGGTAGCATATTGATGCAATTGCCCACCAATTGCATGCAGCCGGGACAGCCGGATGGGCTACCGGTTAAATGTCAACCGCTTGTAGCAGCAGGAGCAGCAGCAGGAAACTGATACAATTCACTCAAATTCTCAGCCATTCAGCTTCCCCCTTTTTTTTTTGGGTGAGTTTTAGCTGTTTAAAGGTGTCCTGTATGCATCCTTTCGGTAGGAGACAGAGACAGAAAACAAACCAAACACTCTCTCGCCGAGAGGGATTCAAGGTTTCGCGGAAGCCTTCATTAACCACCGGGTGGTTTAAAGTGTATCGTACGGAGTACACAAGGAACGAACTTTACGGACAAAAAAAAACACACTAACTGGTGGCTCTATATCCGGTAGCCCGACGAATCGAGATCCTTATCCTCTGACAGCTCCCGTGTCCATATGGAATTATGGGAGGAAAATTTCTAACCCAGCTCGTCGTCCCTATTCGACACTTTTGGGGGCAGCTGGCATTTTTGATGAAGTTTGAGCGTTTTTTTTTTCTTCTATTCTATCTATCAGCATTGAAGCACTTTTTTTTTGTTCGTCTTTGTTTGCTGAGTCAATCCAGACGGGTGCTAAAAAGATGGCCGTCGGATGATGTTTTAGCTTATGTATGGGTTGCCGTCCAAGCACGGAACAAACCCCCTTTAGCTAGGGGACTGGTAGGAGTGACTAAACAATAAATGACGACAAGATACACCCGCAGCCGCAAGACCCTTTCTCACAGGGATAATGATTTAGGTGGTAATGATGTTGTGTGTTTTTGTTCTTCTCTCTCACTCTCTCTCTCTCTCTCTCTCTCTCTCTCTCTTTCTCTCTGTCTGTTGAATGTATTTTACCCCCGGCGCAAAACGCATTATTTAATGTAACAGAATTGTTGCCGCTTCAATGCTCCAAATAATTCACATTCGCTCTTCATGAGGGAATAATACATACATCATAATTGCATACTGCTGCTGCTGTTGCTGTTCCCGCCTTTACCCACAAAACAGCCTACACACAAAGGAAAAACGTTCATTTTGTCCATCGTATGGGTGTCCCCCGCTACAGTCCCGGGTTTAAGGGTCAACGGCAAGCGAACGAATTTTACTTACAGAATGCGTGAGTGAGGGCGAAAACTAAAAACCGAACCACAACACAAAAAGGCCTCCCTTTATTCCTAACAAAAACTGAAGAACGTTCCACTTTACAACGGAAATGCAAACGATTGGTGGTGGTGGTTGTGGCGTTTGTGTTTGTTTGGTTGGGAAAAGTTGTTAGACGCCGTGCAGAAAAGTGCGTCACTCCGCAAACGGAGTCTGCTTATTCTTCAACGCACAAACGAAGGCCTTATGTACATATGACGAAGCGGACAAAAAAAAAACGGCGTTCAATTGAGCGCACAAAATGGACGAATTTCACTGATGGTCGTTCCCGGAGGGGTTTTTTTTATATAAGCTCGCATCTACTTCATTCTGTCTGTTTAAAAAAGCGAACCGTTCCACTTCCGGTTTGCAGAACTGCGCCGGAATGTCAAAGGGTTTTGGTCGCGGCAAACTGCGATTGCCACGGAAGGACAAAAAAAAAGCAATGTCAAAAAAGGGTTCTCGTTATCTGGCGGCAAGACATGAATTGTGGATTGCCGTTTAATTAAACTGTTATATGTAAATTCTGTGCAATTGTGTACCTTTGCTCCAAGGAAAAGTGTAAAAATAAAATAAATGGCGAAAAGGATGAAAATTAAAGAGAAGTTGTGTTTGATATGCTTCAGTGTAGGAAAACTCCAAGCACAATAGTAGCGAGTAATTACACATTTTTCGCTTGCAATATTTTCATTATGAAGGCTTCACTTTCGCCAAAACAGTATCTTTTTGGTAGATAAACGTTGACAAAAAAAAGCTAGCCGAACGCTTTGGCACGTCATTTCGACGTGACTGATTCACCGAAACATTGGCAATGTAATGAATCTTAGGCGCACAAACCGAACGTTAACGTAACATGAAGCATAATGTTAATTTCCAAGCAGGACAAAGGACGCGTTGAGGCAACGCGCGCGCAAATGGAAACGGTTTATATTCACCTGCTCGTTGCCGGTCACTAAACGTGCCCGTTCGCTGATAATAAATACATATTTTCGTGCTCGAACCAACCGTCTAGGGGTGCCGATGGTCACATGCAGACACTGACTGCCGGGCCCGGTGGTGGTCTGCCTTCGATTCGTGGGCTACGCTGTTTTTTTTTATTATTATCATGTTCGTCCGTGGTAGTGTGTGTAATGGTTTTAGTTCAATCAAACACAGAAGAGGAAAAGCTTAAAGTTACAAAAACGGAACCTGAAGCGATGTCTGACGGAACAGAGAGAAGGAAAAAAGGACAAACGCAAGGATCAGTGACTCCCGGGACATTGCCGGGACTGCAGGATCAGTAGTCCTGTTTTGCCTGGTGCCATAGGACTTGCTGGCCATAAATTAAGGACAGCAGCAGAGGCAGCAAAAAAACACAAAGAAACTCCCTGTCGCCCCATCCTCCTACCATGTGGGGAGTTCCTCGTTTGTAAGCGTTCCAGCGCAGCGTGTGCGCAAGCGTTTTGGGTGTGCGTTTGTCTTTTTTTCCCTTTCTTCATTTCGCTTTGTTCGTCCTCGTTACAATCCCGGGCAAGTGTTTCCCGGAGGCTCCCGCTCGATTTCGTTACGTCCAGGTGAAGGCAGGTGATTTGTACAGGGGTTGCTCGATTTAGCTAAAAGGTGCGTTTTTTGGGTTATTCCCCCATTTTCGGTAGGAATTCTTCAACTCTCCGTGTCGTCCGAGTGTCGGAACGCTTGTAGACAATTTTTGTTGTTGTGTCTTAAGTTTTCGGTTTTGAAACATAAAATGCTTGGTAATTTGAATTCCAACAGTCGATTCATGCTTGATGTATTTTGATGTCTCAAGCCATATCCACAGGTTAGCAATTCGTTTCTTCGCTGCTATAGCTAAGCATGTTTGACGTGGGATCAACAAATTATAAACTGGATTTTCTTTCTATTTCACTTTCTTTTTTGACTTCAAAGAAAATAAATTCTACTCGTCATGCCCTTACAGTCAGCAAACGAGTGGACTAATGCCACCGAGAGAAGATCTACGACGTGGTACGGACGTACAGCTGACCACAAATAAATATGTTGGGCACCTTTTTTTACTCTCCCCGACACTTGGGGTGTCGAGATTTGTCATAGCAAAACTCTTCGCCAAAGTTTCGTTGCCATTGGCTAAATTCTTGACTTCGCAAAGCAAGCAAAAAAGCAAGCTGTCAACGGTTGGACAACTTTAATGCGGTTTAAATGTTAGCCCATCCATTCAATGTCTGCTTTAATTTTGTGTTTTTTTTTCGTTTCTGGCCGAATAAAAGAGCAGAAAAAGAGCGCGCCTAAATTATACTTTATTTGGAGCTCATTCGACAAAAAGAAACCTAACTTCAAGTGGAAAAGTTGTAAAGAAAAGCTTGAGATTTTCATTGTTGTGTCTGTAGGTTTTCTGGAGAAATTCTGGCTGGTGGTTCCGTTTTTCTTTCTCATGGGCACTCCGCATGTTGTGGTTTGTGTTTTTTAAGAACGTTAATGTGGCTTTTTCTTTTCCATTCCACATAAAAGTTCACATGATTCTAAGTCTGCTCGCGCAAAGGATGTTAAATGGAACGGATTTTTGGTGACAGCGGAGGATTGATTTAAACAGACAGCTGGTTGAATATATGCAACCTACTACGCCAATAACATCGAAAAACCATGAATGAAGAAATTAACTTCACTTCACACGAGAAAGACACACTCTTGGTGTTGGGAATTGTTGCAGCGTGAAACTCTTGTGCGCGCACTTGCTGCGATCATTTGCTACTTTTTCGCCTTCCGAGAGCATGGTTGCACGTACGTATTGCACCATTGATGTGTTTTTGCTGTAATGGGCAATGGAGGGAAGAATGCGGAACCGTTTTAGCACGATGGCATCGACATTTCTTAATTAAGATTCATCATAGCGAGCGCGAGCATTTATATGGGGGGGTTTCCAACCCCCCAGCGATGCACTTTTTCTCTAGCCAGCCAACAAAAGGGAATGGCTCTTTCGCAAAAAAAGAAAAAAATAGGATTTTTAAACAAGAAGCTACATTTGCAGCAATCACGTTAATGTTGTGCGATCTTCATCGATCGAGTCGATCGATCGAAAAAAGAACCGGAACGTGAAAATGAAAAAAACACACTCCACGGTAGGTAAAAGTATGTGACGTATTCGAAATTCCTTCCTTCTAGATGGTTGCATGGTTGATTTTTCTTTTTTTTTCTCTCATTTATTGAACTTCCCATCCCAAACAAAACCCGGTACGATCGAACGATCGGAATGGAAAGCATCCTTTAATTGGTAGTGCGTGAACACGCCACCCCGTTCTGGTGGCAATACGCATCGCAGCAACCCTGCCCACCAAAACGGGCGCGGAAAAATTGCAATTTGCAATCTAGTAGCCTTCGCCCGCCCAAAGGGCTTTAACGACGACGTTCAATGACAACAGCGCTACGCGTAGCGTTAATTAATAATAACTTTCTTGCGCTTGCTGCAAAAGCGCATACGTACGTACGTCCTTTTATTGCACTCCATTCGCTCCGCTTTTTGGTGATCGACACTTAATTAATCCATTTTCACACCTTGAGCTTTAAAAATGGGCATCGCATCCATATTGGACAAGTGGTCCGGGCGCATATGGAGGGAAAAAGCAAGCGAACGAATGAGCAAAACTATTCAGCTGGATCGGTGGGAATTGTAGGCTGGAATTTGCTTACGGCTGGAAAGGCAAGAATAGTGCACTCCATTTATGGGAGTATCAACCGCAAACACAGCGTGCATAAAGTATGCAAACATTCAAAACATTCCAGCAAGGGGGACAATTTCCACCCAGCTCGGCGTCGATGCTAAATAAAGATGAGTTAATTATTGAACGTTTTGAAGTATAAAAGAAAAAAAAAACAACCCATTTCATGCCCTCAATATATTCCAATTGGATTCCACAATACAACACCCATTCAATAGATGGAATAAATAAAAACAAACCAGTACAATGCAATAAAACAGAATAACTTACGGTTCAAGTGTCGATTAATGTTCCTTGCGCTACTGTTGTTCCATCCAGCGCGCGGTACGATCAATCAAAACGGTGAAGCTCGTACGAACGTTTGGCAAATCCTTCCACGAAGAAAAAAAGAAACATCCCTCAACCCGCGTGCATTCTAATCGTGGTCAATTACACGTTTTTAATGCTTCAATTATATTGTTTCACGAGCGGTGCTTGGGTGTACCGAGGGCAGATGAAAAAAGTATGGGCAAAACGAACGTTTTCGAAGCGTTGCCTCAGCTGCGGGTGTGTTTTGTTCGAGTTTTTTGGGTTTTTTTTTACTTCTTCAGGGAAATATCGACAATATCAACCGTACAAGATGCACCAAAGGCCCTTTTTGCTGTTGAATTTGAAGCTTCCTCAGTGTGGGACAACGGCGCTTTTACGACGGCGCATCCGTTGCAGACGGAGTTTGGAAAAGAGAGAAAAAAACGGAAATAAAAACCCTTATGCTGGTCAAGAACAACAACAAAATATGCACCACCAAAAGGCACTGCCATCTACCAGCTGCAGGTGAAGCCTCAACCGCAGGCTCAAGATGCGTAGCTAAAGTTGAAGGGAAGAACTGCACCAACAAAAAGGCAGGCGAATGCACTGAAGACATTCATCGCGTCGCTTTTGCAGTGGCAAAACAAACGAGACATATCGTTAAACCTGTCGTTACGATACGGCTGCCGGAACAATGCCCTCGGCCACAAACAATCAGCAAATCCGGCAAATGCGGCGTGCCAATCGTGCAATTGCTAATCCCGCTGATTGAATGTCTGACTGTTCGCCCTTCTTTAGGGGTGGGTTTCTGTGCCTTGTTGCACGGTCTTTTCGTCCTGTGCCAGCATACTCGTCAACGAAACGAAGAAAAAAAAAACAAACCAACCAACCCGGATGCTTAAATCGCCTGCCGATCAGCTACGCGACCACGCGCATTTCGTCCTGAGCGTCCTCCAAAAACAAAAAGCCACACCGATCATCAATTGAATTGAATGGTTGCTCCCGCGTGCACGCGTGTGTGTGTGTGTGTGGACATCCGTGGGGTCTCAACCCCCCCAAAAAACTCACCGAGCCTGCCAACCTGACCGTGATTCTGTTCCCACACCGGGGAAAAATGGAAAAGAATCCACGCCGCCACAGGATCTTCCGAGACAACAGTGGCCTAGAGGGCACTTTTTTTGGGGAATTAAATTTACACAGCTTGACAGGATTGTGGGATGAAGTTGAATTGGTGCATTGGACCCAAAAATGTTTGGTTACCGATCGATGAGGTTCGAACGGGAAAGCTCCACAGAGCCCTGGCAAGTTAACAATGTTTTCGTCAGCTTCGATACAACCTGAAGAATAAAGGGCGGTGAATGGAAACAGCCGAGCAGTCCTGCAGCCTGTGCTTGATGTGTCCGCAGAGTGCAAAAGGCGAACCCTTTTTTCTTTTTCTTTGGTTGTTTCTTACCCAAGAATATTCCAGTTCGATTGTGACAAAAATCACATTGTATACAACGCGTAGCATGTTATAATGGGTCTTTGGAATGTATGAGACAAGCGACTAAAGTCAGGGGAACAGTTGTGAAGATGCCTACAACTTCAACCGAAAAGAAGATACAGGCGGCGATAAATTCTGGGTGGCGCTGATGGCGCTTATACTTGCGATGCTATTTTTGGGGTGCTGCTGGAGCATTGGAAACGATGCGAAATTCTGGATCTTTAAAGATGCAAAGATACCAGCCGAGGTAATGTGTCTTCACCTATCGGTTCACCTACGAACCTATAGCTGGAGCATCTTGTACCTGTTCTTGGACGTCTTTTCCCCACATCTGGTTGACTCCCATGAATTTGTCGTACGCGGTAGTCCGGTTCGCCCGGGGGATGTCTTTTTTTTTACTCCATTCCAGGAAATTCAACGCTCATCCCAAATACCATTCCGAATGCGTACCATTTCTTCCAACTATCCGCTTGTCCACTCCGCTGCGGTACTGTACGGCTGCTGCCTATACACGTTTTATGAGAGTTCTCGGTTTTGTTATTTCACCTTTATTCGTTGCTTAATTTTCGGCTTGTCCCCACACGCTTCGTGATTAGAACAACTTGTTTCGCTGCCTCGTAATCTGATACCGCGCTGGTACCGTGTAGACTTCCAGCCTTTACGGGCCATACTGGCATAAACATTGAATTAATTAAACAATTCCGTGGATAGCCTGCATTGGGAACTACTCACGGGTCCTGGTGCTGGAGAGTAGAAAGAGAGAGAGAGAGAGAGAGAGAGAGAGAGAGCACACAACACCGGTGCTGCCACTCGATACACGCGGGAATGGGCTCGGACTATTGGAGATGACAGCCTGAGCCATTGGGGGCGCGCACATACCGTCACACACCGTTGTCACGTCTGGACCTCCGTTTGGAATGATACTGCGTAGATTTATAGATTTCGATCGTAATCGTGCAGATAGGAGCGTTCCCACAGCGTGCCCACTCCGGTCTCCGGCGAGCGATCGAAGCGATCAGGTGATCAGTGGCGATCGGGACCATCCAGATCGGACATCGTAATCTCTGCTTCCAAATTAATCGTTGACACTTTGTCGATGACTTGTACGCGATGCGTTCCAGGCGAGATGAGTGCCTAGAAGTGCGGGAAGAACTACGAATGTGTAGAGAGAAAAAAACGAAAATACCGAGCTCCGATGATGAAGAAGTTTAGCCATGCGCTATTCACACGCTCTATTCCGTATTACCTGATGCTCGAAAAACATGCGAAATTGGAGCTTGAGTTGGATTCGGATTTCCGATGTTGGCGATTGATACGCGCTGATCGTTTTGTTCGGTACATCTGTTTTCGGAAGGCGATTTGACGATAGTTCCCAGCACGATAAGGGTGTACGGATACGGGCTACTCCTTCCCGGCGCTGTGGGAAGAAATCGATACGCTGTCGATTTATGTTCATAAAACTCTCGTAAACAAAGGTATCTTCCCTTTTCGTGCTCGTATACCATACTTGACAATGAAGCTTAATGCTTTACCACGAAGCTTAGTCCTCTTTTCCTACAACAATTGCAATATTGGCTACGGTGCAAAGCGCCAAACATTGAGGTCACCACTCTGGCCGTGGCTTTGCTCTGGCATAATAAAATGAACAATAATTTCGTCGATCGCTGACGAGCGTTTCGGGCGCTTGACGGTCATTGTAGGACCGT